>VXAB01005970.1:65998-103366 GCA_013399175.1 Odontophorus gujanensis | reverse complement strand
AACAATTAAAACAGTGAAAGGGGAACCAATATTCCCCCCCCCCCATAGAGTCCTGCTTCAAGACATTATATTAATGACTGTTCAGGCAGCACACATGCAAGAAATAAAGTGAGGTTCAACTCCCTGACTGAATGAGGCTAAAAACTGTAAAGTTAACTAACTGGTTAACTATGAAATAAGAGAACAAAAGCTTTAACTAGATACAATCATTAGAACAAGGCTGTATTGTTAATATCAAGGCAACTAAAAGAAGAAAAAGAGATAATGGGTCTACGTGGTACCAGCTGGTATTACTTCAGTCCACTTCAGAAAAGATCACTTGTCTCTTCTTAAAGTGTAAGACATTGTACACTGAACATCCAAACAGCCTCACAGCATTTTTATTGTGTAGTTAAAAACTATCTGCAACCGTGAAGATGGAACAAAGTCTTGCTTCTCTATCAGTAAGCATATGTGCATAAAGAGAACATTATACTAATGCCCTATATAAGTTACAAAGCTATTAACTTGAAAGTCTAACAAACTGCCCTATTTTGGAAGCTGATTCAGTATAAAAAATAAATTTTGTAAGACGAACACTAAAATGCAACTACTCTGCTGGCAAAAATAAGATGTTAAAGAACATCTGCTGAAAAAAAAATCACCAAACATTATGGCTATTTTGAACTTTATAGTCACATTTTTAATGCAACAAATATAATAATTCAAAGATACATAGCCGCATTCTCTCTCAGCTTGGAAAAGTTGAATCACAACAAAAATTACATTAAACTTGGAAAAAAGGTGAGGGAGCACTAACTGGATTTCTGCATGGAAAATACAGAAAAAGAGCTGTGACAGTTCTATGAAGAAGAGTCATATTTAAGTTTTTAATCCAGAGAAGACTCACCTTCCTTCCCCCTTATCACAAGTTACCTCAACCTAACTAAGCAAAATGTTCTTCCCAGCAGTATTGCCTTCTACACTTCTATGCATAAAGGACCACATACAGAAGCTAATGAAACACTATGTATAAAGGACCACATACAGAAGTTAATGAAACACTCATATACATATATAAGCTAATGTTACTTCAGGCAAATTAGAGTTACAAACAGAATAAGCACTTGTCATGTTATACAAGCAAAGCTGACTTGTAATAATGAGAAATCTCAAGAAAAGCACTGTCACGATTGCTAGTCAGATACTTGACATACAAAAGACTAAAAGGCAAAACATTAGACTCACATTATGCATGCAGTTAGTCAAAAATATACTACCATAGTACCCAAGTCACAGGTCAGAATTGTTTTACTCAGCAGTTCCAGACTCCAGTTCACGACACCTGGCTAGCTACAGCACCTCTTTCAGAAAGACATTTGCTACTCACTCAAGGGACACATGGTTTTCCACTGAAACTCATTGTCTTTCAAAACGGGGTTTTCAGTAATTAAAAGCAGCTTTTAATTCAACAAGTACTCATTGATGCTCAGGAAACTAATTTTGACTGCACATTCTCTAGAAAAAATCCTGGAAATTTCCATGGATCAAAATCTGAAGGCCTCTCTCCTGGCAGAGAGAAACTCTATCAGGTGCCCTGACTGGCAAAACCACCAAAAACAAATACCAAATGAAGTTCTTAAGCTCTTCCAGATTTTGGAACACCATCTGCCACTTAATCACTTGCCGCTCCTCCCTTGCCATCCAAGCAGACGCATGCACTAACAAGTTTGGATAATTTCATCTTCAAGTGTAGTCTGCAGTGACAAAAACACAGACAGCTGACACTGAAAGGGTAGCTACAATGAACCTTCCAGAAAAACCTGTTATGCTGCATGACTACTTAAGTTAAAGCCACAACACATGAGTTTTAATCATTTCTTACCTCAGCGTGGCTGAACAACAAAATCTACATCTAAGTTTCATTACCACATTTTTTTTCTCCTGTTGTTAGTGTTAAAACCTTCTTATGCTTCTCTGGAAGCAGAGAATGACAAACAGAATGGATTGCATACTCTAAAAGCTGGGTAACCAGAAGACATTAAGTAGACAAAACAAGACTTCACCCTCTATGAATAGAGATCAAAATCTATGAGGATTCACAGAATTTCTGTTGCAAAACTATTCTTCCAAGATAAGAAATAACATACTAACATAATATGTAAATCAAATTTAAGTTCCACTTTAGAGTACGTAAGAATACTTTCATAAAACTCACCAGAACCAGAAGCCAACAACCTTTGGTGTCCATTTTTTCCAGAAGTACCTATGATGTTTAGGATAGAAAGCAGAATTATACTTCAAGTCAGTAATGGAGAGAGTTGCACTTTTGAATCTCTTTCCACATGACTTGCCCATTATTTATGTAGTTTTAGTTTCATCCTTGTGATGACTGATTGCATGTTTGACTGAAAGATTTGGTATTATAAAAGGTTAAATTAATAGGAATACATCTTCAAAAAAAGTCAAACATTTTTTCTATTTTGATTATCATACTTCACTTCAGCCAGGTAGCACCATTTATTTATTATCTTGTATGAAAGAATAAAATGAACAGATAATAGAATAAAAAACAGGCAGAATAAATACTTATCCATACAAGCAGCATCATAACTTTTTTCCAGTTGAATACTCCAGTTACTTTATTTATATAAAGCAGGTACCAAATGTGCTACCTAATCAAGTTAGATATAAACAAATCAGCGAGAAGATTAATCTACCATTACTGTATTGTTTTAGTGTTCGGTAAAAAATGAACTAAGAACCTCATTATTTTGAAGGATATGAATTTAAGGAAAACACTTTTTGCTAGGTTTAATAGCAAAAGTTACAAGCAGAATTTATAGAAAGTCTGTTTACAACATCTATCACATTCAGCTTTTTTCTTCCCCATAGTAGGTATGTTAATAAGAAATTATCTGATTTGTACTATGACTGTACTTGTTCCCCTCAACCTGAATCCTGCAAGTGCATCTTTGCTCCCAAAATGAATTTTTATTACTGAATTTGTCTGAGAAGCCGGATGTATGCTTTGATTCACTCTGATAAAAAATTTCTATTAAAGATAAGTACAGAATACAGAAATTTAAGTACGCATTACTCTGAACAGCCAAAGCTGATCAGCAAGATGTCACAAGAACATTGCTTAAATTAAATAGAGAAACTCAGGAATGTCAGTCTGAGTAAGCACACAATCTTAAAAGCAGATTAAAGAACATCTTTCAACTTGATGTTATCAAGTGCTTCAAGTCCTCTTGGGAGGCAAGTTTGAAGCAGGCAGTATACATGAAGCACTGTGACTTTAACCTGCAGATAAACAAACATATACAGAATACCTTGTAGAACCAATCTGCAATACTGTGAAGTACACACGAACAGAGCAGACTGACAATCTCAATTGCTCAAGTTATAGAGCATAGCTCCTCTTTCTCAAGATAGATAGATACAAGAATGTAATTGAAAATATACCTTTACCCCACAACTGACTGCCTCTAGCCTCACTGACTTTCCTTGCTGAGTGCAATGGCCCAGATGATTTTGGCGTGCATTGGTTCAGGGAAGCACACCAGGCCTTGGCTCCTAGAAGAAGAGGCTTAAATCAGGCTTAAAAGTACACCTATGCCAGCAAATAAAGACAAGCCTAAAATCACTCATTTGCAGTGCCAGATGCATGAATCTACAGAAATAAGAGTCATTTTCTTGAAAATTTAAGGCTACTTTTAAACTCAATTTTGTTTTTACCAGAACCCATATGCATTGAATATACTGGGCCTGACAAAAAAGCACCAGCTTGTCAGGTCGCCCTATAATTTTTGTTTATTTCAGTGATTTACAGTTTCCGGCAATGTCTGCTTCTTATCATTGTTTACTATTTTAAAGCATGCCATTATAACATGACATTTGGCAGGCTTAAAACTTAAGCCTAAAGCAGAAGCATTGTATTTAATTAGGTTTATCCAATTACAATAAACAGTTCACCACAAAGATGGTCAGAAGCAAGCTGATTATAACTAGGATTTAGGGGACAGAGAGCACAAGCTTATTTATCTGCTCCCATTATGCCTTTAATTTTGGTCAGAGAATGAGTTGTCAACTGCTGTTTGTGGTTTGAGTGGAACAGCATTGACGGCTTATAGAAAAGTCCTGGCTTAAACAGGAACAGGAACCAAAACACTAATACAAAGCCAGAAAGAGCATTTTAACTAAATTTCCTTTATCACCAAGAGATGAAACACAGTTTTCTATCTCCATTCAAAATAAAGCAGACTTAGTCAGTTAGGAGAATATCAAGAAAAGTAAGCATGGAAAGGTTAGCTGTTAGTGCAATTGCATCTCATTCAAAGAGATTCTCATTCTGTAAGGTCCTTTCTGTTCTGACAGGGGTAAATACCATCACAAGTCTGCATGAGGAAAAGCACAACCATATCCAGAGCATAAAGTCAAAGTTGGTCAACGTGCAGACCATCAGCAGCTAGAGTCTGTTCCTGAGCTTTGCGTAACAAAAGAAAGACACTAAACTTAAGTGATGACACCCATAATGTAATTAGTCCCAGTACCATGCACAGCCATATTGCTCTTTTAAGTCCACATCACTCAGATGTGTAGCCTGCCGCCTCATTTGCCTGAAATAACCAATCAATTACAACAATTCAAAGATGTTTTAGCTTTCTTATGAAATCCAATGAAACTTGAAGCACTGATGTGATTCTACTTCCTCACAGTAGATCACTGTTAAATATGCATTACTTCAGGTGGCAGCCAGGTGCAAAGGGTAAGGCACTGCAACAGCAGTAGCACTAGTTCCACTAGCTACAGATTCAGATACCTTTTGGAGTTCCTTTCAACGAGAGTAATCCAGGTCTTGGTACTGTTTTCAAAGAGACAGATCCAGAATTTCCATTCTGGCAGGCTGTTTTTGAAGGCCGTTCTCCATTCTTGATGATTACTGTGGCACTTGTAGCTACAAGACAGAACGATGGAGAATTTGGTCAAGAAAGTACCTAGCTTGCAGAAAACTAAATCCTAAAGTAAGCCCATTTCGTTGTTAAAATTAGAGAAAACAAAAGTTGGAATAAAAATACTATGAACTTTCTTGTTTTTTTCTGTAAAGATTGATTAACTGTAACAGATTAGTCCCTGAATGTTACAAACCCTTCTCAGAACCAGACATACAGCTTCGAACTTAGCACAGGTGGTGGGTATATGCAAGAGAATACTGATAACAGTACACGAACAGAAGCCTTACCAAGTCATAGCAAAGCAAACATAGAAGACATTTCAGTTTGTGTAAACCAAGAAAGAGCATCAGTCTGTGAAGTCATTCTGGCCACAGAATTGATTGGTTTATGTTTTCTTGGCTCGTTTCTTAAAATAAATAAATAAATAAAATAGACAACTGCCTGAAGCAACATTTTTCCCTGTTCTTTCTCATTTGAATAGAGAGAGATACATGTTGCCAAACAAGTTTTCAAGAAAAGTTTCTGCAGTATGCATTCATAAAAGTGATTTCCTCAATGATTTCCTCCTTATGCATAGACCATCCAACACATATTACTCTTTGTAGAGGGAAGCTGAAGACATACAGGAAAACAAAAACAACAAAAACAACCAAAAAAAAAAAAAACAAAACCAGAAAAAGAAGCAGATAGACCCAAATTAGGAAAAGCAGGACATTTTCTGTCTCATGTAAAAAATCGTGTTTCTAACAGAGCAGTTGCTGCACAAGACATTTTGCTCAATTTCAGTGGATCTTCAGAGAGGCTTAGTTTAGTGTCACAAGAAAAAGTTTTAGTTGAAGAAAGAAAACTGAAACATGAAAAGAGAGAATTTACTACTTTAGTTTTGCAGTAAAAAATATGAAATGATTTCTGAAGTATTGATTGAATATACTTCAGCTCAAACAGCGAAAAGCTATGGTGATAGTCAGCATCGTGACACATTAAAAGTAAGATGCTGACAACATGCTTACCAGAGAAAAATCAAAAACTTAATCACTCTGGAATCGATGTCATGCTATTACTTTCTTTTTTTTTTTAAGTACTTTTTTTAAGTAGGTGAAGCGGGAAGAAGAGAGATTAGTAAAAGAAAATTCATATAATGTCTCATATAATATCAAGTTTGCCCAAGAATACTGTTTTATGAACAGAAATTTATACATGAGAAACAATTTGCATAATATATCAATGTTGCAGTTATTCCAGTAGAATCTGACCCTGTCCAACAGCAGATGATTCAAGTTAACTTGTTCTAATAAAACACAAGCTCTGAAACAGTCCACTTCTTTTTTCTCAGCTACTAAATTAAGAATTGTAGCTCAAAGCTTACTGCAAGCAGCTACTGCCTGCCTATAAACTGCTGTGCTACTTACCAATAATTCACAAGCACATTGTACTAGTAATGCTTTGGGGATAAAAGTGCTCCTGGTGCATGACCAATATGGCACCATTTGTTGCATTAGAATCTCTGGAGTCAGACACCCAGACCACATGCAGAAGAAGGAGGCAGACTTGCCTTTTTCTATGAGTAGATGCCACGGTCTTGATGAGATACCAAGCTTAAAATGGTCTCAACCAAAACTAAGAGCTAAATGTTGAAACACAACTCAACAAGTGCTCTTCTTTTAGTCAAGTATTGACCATATAGAAATGTATCTCAAGGTCAATTGCTAGAACAACTTCTGAAACAATTTCCTTCCTATGCAATTATTTTAATGCAATTCTAATTTCTTCTCTTAACATTCTCTTAATTCTAATAACTTCTCTTAAAATATTTCAGTATGATCAATCACAGTATTTTCAACCCATTGAAACTGAGGAAGTTTGTTAAAAACTCATGTTTTTGATGCTCAAACTGACAATGTCTATGCAAAGTATGCTTTTAATATCAAAATTTCATGATTTACAAATTTCTCAAAGAGCAAGAGTCTCTCTAAAGAAAAGAACTATAAAAATCAGATGACCATTAGACAAAAGAGTAATGCTGCTGAAATTATCAATCTCATGACATCCCATAACAAAAGGCTGAGCTGACACAGCAGGATGCATATGTTGTTTTGTAAGTTTTTTTTTCCCCTGCTAACAAGGTGGGCTCCTTAAACAAAACAAGCAAAATAACTTAGTCAATTTAACGTAGTTGAGCATACCACAACAGAGTTCATTATAGATTTCATGACATTCACAGCACAAGTTTCCAGTCCTGATCTTGTCAGGACACACAAATCTAATAAAAGTATTTAAGGGTTAAGAATACAGACTTTTCCTGACATAACTGCATAGCAGACTAACTGAAAGACTAGGAAACAAAAAAAGGAATAGCTCTGTACATAAAACAGAGGAAAAAGTAAACTTACTACTTCTCTACAATTTGATTCAAAGTCATAAATTACACTATATTAACATATAATCATACATCCCAAATTCATTACACACTCACAGTTTATCAGACTGAAATCATTCCTATGAAGTTCGGCAATTTAACCAGTGAAAATCACCTCCGTGAAAAAAATCAGCAAATCAAAACATTTCATGCATTCACAAGTTACAAGCTTTAAAAAAGAAAAAGAAATACAACCTACTTCTTTTTCCAGTAAACGAGGCTAACAAAGGAATAATACAAAAGCTGTAAGATCCCACTATCAGCAGTGTCAATAAGGTAATATCACAGTGGCTTCCTGAATCAGTTGGTGGTGTTAGTGTAGAATTGATGAAAATATCAGGAGAAAAATTAGTTTCTGTGCAACTGCGGAGTCCTCCTGGTATAGTCATTTAAAAAGGAACAGAACAAGCTTGAAGTCAAAGCCAGACTGCAGCCATGTTAAACCTCTCATATTCCTCTTGCTTGCTCCTCGTGAATTGGAGTGGAAAAAATTGTAAGCTTCGAGGCAGTGGACAAAACAGATTAAAAGCAGCTAGCAAATCACTCTAAATAAGGAGTCATCGGTTTGGATACTTAATCTGCATACATTTCTTTGTCATGAAGCAATGACCCTTTCCTACATGAGGAGTAAAATGAAGAGAGGACAAAGCTGCTTGGGAATTCCAGACACTGTTCTAAAACTGAACAGCAAAAGTCAACATGGCTGTCAGGGCAACGGAACCAGCCTGATTACAGAGAAACACGCAGTGCCTCTATTATTACACATACTCTTATTCCTTTGAGGAACATTTTAGCTTTTAATTTTTGATGAAGACACTACAGGAAATAAAAAAGAACAAGAGAAAATTTAGTTATTATATATGTATGCATGCATGCGCATACATTAACTAAAGCTGTATGTTAAAGCATAGTTTGTTGGGTTTTTTTTTGTTTTTTTTTTCCCAGTCCATTGAAGGCAGATTTCAAAAGAAGGCTGGCACAAAGCAAGCCTTTGCCCAGTCCCTGAGATGAAATAAACAATGCAATTGTAACAGCACATTTGAATGTACTTATTTGAATATGTATACTGGAAACACTGATACATCCGACAGTTAGTTGAGTGTTAATTTCATCACACTTTTACCCTTTTAACTACCACAACTAGTACAAATCCTGGGTGAAGCTTCAAATTTAAGCTAGTTCTGACATTTTTCTCCTCAGTTTTGAATAGGACAGACTTGCAGGATTCCTTACAAGAGAACTTTTCAAAACAGTTGTTGCTAGGTATCAGTTTAATTTACTTACAATTACTGCTGAAAAGACTTCTCTCGCTCTGAGTGCTGCTGAGTGATGAGACACTAGGTGTTCTCTCCAGCACTGATCTTTTGATAGGCACTTTGGATTTGGAGAGTAGTTTACCAGAGTTTGCATGGGAAGCTGGAGAGTGTTTCACAGAAGCACACTTCTCCCTTGGTGAAGACTCTAGGCCTGTCAAATCATGGCACAGAAGGATAAAGGGAGGTAGAAAGCAAAAAGAACAGTATTAGAAACAACCCTAAACAATTACTTATTCTACATGTACGCCTACAAGCAGAAAGATTTACCCATATTAGAAATATCTACTAAAAGGCAATCATCTCATATTTACATGGTAAATAAAATAAATGTCTTAAGTTTTTAAGCTCCTTCCTTAACACAAATGCTGTAAATGTCACAAAACAGACCTGCGTACTTAAAAATCTCCATTTGATCTTCATGATGACCTGAAACTTAAGTAAAGAGCCAGTCTTTATAAGACTGGCCTTCAAGGCAGACATTTGCACGCACGTAAAAGCTTACTATATGTATTCCCCTACTTCTGTGTATTATGGTTAACTGTGCTGGCAATTCCATGAAAATATTACCTTTGCCTCCAGATGGCCTTAGACAGATTCTTTTGTTTATTCCCACCCCCAAACACACACTGCCTCTTTTTTCCTGTTTCACAGAACACTGCTTTTAAGGACAAACAACACAAAACTATCAAACTGTGCTCTTTTCACATAAATATACCATAAAGCTGACTAGTTCTACAAAACTAGTTAAACAACACATCTTGGAACCAAGTTAAATGGTCAATTACTGCAAACATTTTTGCATTAACTGCTGCTTTCATTTGAGCTTGCTGAATACAAATGCTCAATAGCTAGGTTAACTGAGCTATTTCGAAATGGGAAGTGTGCCATCTTCAGACAGGAGCTTCCTCTCATACTGCTAAAAATACAGTTGCTTTCTTAGTAAGAACATTTCAGATTAGTTAATTAACGTTCAGTTTATTTCTCAAAAGTGTGCACCTAGACCAAAATTACAATGGTCTAGGAAAGGTTCTGTATACATGTCATGCATGTACTGAGTTGACTAGTATCAGCTCTTTTAAAATTTAGATGTCAAGATCTTTATATAGGCCTCCAAATAAACATGGAAAAGAGTTCATTATTTTTGTAGAGAAATCAAAACAGAAAAGGAAGACAGATTTAGGTATTTTAATTATACAAATTATATCAATTCCTGAGTTTATAGCCTTTTTGAAGTCTGATAAATATAGTTAATCTCACTCAAAAATAGATTTTACTTAGAATGACCAGTTTTTCTATCTGAATATAATAACCCTTCCTTTTATTCTTCTCAGTTGTTATATTTCTGTCATGCTGAAGCTATGCAAGAGAAAGTTGAAATACGACAAAAACAGCTAGTAATTCCACCTTATTTAACATCAGTTTTGCAGCAGAATCCCCCTTCTTGAATACCAGCGATTAAGAAACCAACAGTTTGCACCAAGTCCAAGAAAGCACGACATTAAGGGATTAAATGAAGATTTAGGCAACAGAAACACATGTGCATTTCAACAGTAGGTGGTGCAATGGGATTAAATAACTTGCCTCAAATCTTCTATATCAAGTACACAAAATCTGAACAGTGTGAATAAAGGAAGATACATCCATGCTACTCCCTGCAGTTTCAGTCAGCTCAGTAATAGTAGAGAAACCTTGCCTAAAATATATACAAAAGATGTACTAAGATATGATATGATACCAGTTATTGAATATGACACACAAGCTTCCATCAGTCAAAGAACACGCTTAAATGTCTAATTTCCCTTAAGATCTGCACTTTTACTGCATTACTATGCAGCACTGTGATGTTGCATATGGTTTTAATCTAGCCTGGTATTAAATCAGAGACAAAATTATCAACCATATTTTGGAATTCCTTTTATTTACTGCATCAGACATCATCAAAGCACATCCAACCTTTTTTGGTTTATGAGAACACCATGAACCATAAGCTGACCCTCATTCATGGAAGTCACTTCAAACAGAGGCACTCCAGGCAAAAACCTCCAAAATCACTTGTTTAATAAAACAAATAAAAGAATAATCACCACTGATTCTGGACTTCACAGAACAAATCTGTTCAAAACTAACTTTCTAAAACTTTGCAAGTAAACAAGCTCATTTCATTAATGGATCAACATACCAGAAAACTAATTAATCCATGCCAGTCAAAAATTCCTTTTCTAAATAGCCTCTCAGCAAAACAGTAAAAATTAAACTACACAAGCAATCTCTCCTAATCACCACAGCTCCTAAAACAAAACAGAAGGCTGCTGTACAAACACTGCAGGTTAAGTTTCTGTGACTTCATACATTAAAGGTTTACATTTCAAGAGGCAGCTTTTGGAACAAATATTGCTGATAAGGTACATTCTGATGTTTGCTATTGTGCTGGGCTTCAAGTTCAGCCACTTCAAAAGATACAGGAAAGAAATCCTGTTTTCTTCAGTCACTTTCACTCAAGATGGATAGTGGCAAGCATGTGAAAATACAAATATGTGTAATTTCCAGCCAGGTTGGTTTCTTTGCTGAAACTGGAATGAAGAAGTTCACTGAATCAGCTGTGAACAAAAACTGGCTTCAGGACACCAAGTTTCAGGACAGAGTAAAACAGAATATTTTTGTTTTTTTCTTAGAGGGGTATTCTCTCTAAGGCTTTGGTTAAAATAATTACAATATAAAAATAACATTTCTCGAGAGCCCTCCTTGAAAAACTTTAGTCACAACAAGATCATTAAGCAGTAACTCTTGGTGTTACTTCAATAACTTTATGAAGTACTTTAAAAAGTACCATTTCCTAACCAGAATTAAAAGAAAAGGTTTTGAAGATGGAGATGGGAATATATGGTATACAAACAAAACTAATGAAAATGTGCACAAAAGCAGGATATTTAGTAATCTATTATTATAAAGACAACAAGCAATAGCATCAAAGTAGCTGGCTTTCTTCAGTTATTTAATCTAGTCATTGAAGGAGAAATATCACATTCCTCTAAAGTGAAGTAAAAAGCTGGCAGTTCTTCAGGAAAAAAAAAAAGTCTACGCAATGACTATGTTACAGCAAGTATGTTAAATTATCTCTTGTATTGGTATGGAAATAAGCAAGGAACATGGGTTATTTTTCAAGTAGTTCTGATTTCATGTCCTCGTACAAATAAGTATCCTCTCACGTGAATCCTGCCAGGAAAATAAACATATGCTAGTAGTGGCTAACTTGAAACAGCACTGACAACAGGCAGATTTTAAGGTTAAACACGTATTCATCAGTTCAGAGATTCAGTATCCAAAGTTTCAAGTCCTATCAACACATTTCACATCTAGAACTGAGCACAGACCAAGTGGAGTTACACAGCACTGGAAATTAAAAGTCAGAAACCTTTCCTAAACAGAAACTTAGAGCAGACTTAAGTGCACAACAGGTCTTTGGAAAATCTTTGTTGCTGTTGCTTTTGTTTTTCAATGCAACAATAGCTGATTTAGGACTTCCATTGCCATGTTTCCTGAACACATTAAATTTTAGTCTTTTGTCTTATTCTTTTCAGACTTTTCTTCTGGAAGTGTAAAGTTCCAGAGTGTGCTAAGTGTTCCAACTTATAAAAATCTTATGCATGACAAAAAAAAGCCAAGTCTAAGTCTATGGGACAAGTTTTTTTGTAAAGCAAGCATTCTGAAACGTTCAAAAGAACACTTTGGTGTCTGCTGAAAGGAGTAAGTACATCATGCAAAGACAAATTCAGCTTTGCTATCGTTTCCAGCACACTATTCTTTCCAGAGATCTAAGAGCACTTCTGGTTGTTGCTCTGAACGCTGTGCAGTAGCAAAAGTACTAATAAATTTCTAATGGCTACAAGCTTCAACAGCTATTCAGCAATATAAGCTGTGCTACATTATACACAAGTCAGAGTTCATTTGAGGAATAAGTGATTGTAGTACTGTCTCTCCTTTTGAAAGCCTCAAACTACTACAAAAATTGACAAAGAAAAGGTGTCAGTTATGTTTCTAGTAATACTGTAGCTGCTAAACATAAATACAAAGATAGCAGACGTTAGATGACTGATGAGTCTTCAGAGAGATTCATTTGTTTAGGGGACAACAACTGATCAGAGAACAGTTTAGACAGAAGGCAAGATTTAATTCTCTATCTGATGTAGGCTCCCATAATATTATTCTGTTCACCTGCGATCATTAGGAACGTGCTCTTTGGCACAGATATCAGTGAACCAGCAGCACTTTTGTGTTCCAAACACAAAAGGACTGCTTGCAATCGTCTGGATAGATATTCACATTTCTTCCCCTTCCAATGTTCTCAAAGTAAAACTGGAAAAGAGATCACCAGTACTATAAAGCATTTTGTGGTTGTTAACTGTTCACACAACCAACTCTTTTCACTCTCTCAACCAGTCTGTAATATCAGTATTGTTTGCCATCTGGTTATATGCCTCAATTTTAGGTTTCACTTTTGTAGAATGCACTGAAGCAGAACCATGAACAACCACATCCATATGGTTGCCTAGTTGTGTCCTACAACCAAAGGCAAATCCAGTCTCCAAACTGCAGCTCATTTTATGCCATCTTCCAGGTGCAACTGCTAGTTGCACTGCAACTCCAGCAGTGCCAGGAGACTGTCATACACTGTTTGCATCCTGTTTTAATAAGAAGTTCCAACTAGTAGCTTTAACACAGCTATTGGAAAGTTTCATCTGCTTAGTACTAGCAGGCACAGGGAAGAGTCACAGTAATATAATGTGAATAAAGCCCAGGCAAAATAAAACCACCAACCACACTCAATTACATTTGTCACTATTTTCTAGCTCACTGGATCACATGTCCCTCTCATGTTGTGCACTAAAAATGCATTGATAGCCTACACCTTTTATATCCATGTTATCACTACATATTTTAAGGTTTTCTTTATTACGTAGGAATTGTGTTCTCCATGCTTTGCATTAAAAAAAAAAAAAAACAACAAAAAACACACCTAATTGCAGCAGAATATAAATACATCTTATTTTTCTCAGTAAGACAAGGATTTCTGTTCCTATCCTCCTGTACTGTACCTCACCCAAGAAGAATTCAAAACTAACCAGTAAAGGTGAAGAATTATTTGAAGATATCTCAGCATGTTCTTGCAAGTAAATGACTAGGTACAAAGAAATTCCCCTGCAGGGAACTGGTATGCACATCACTCCTAAAGAATATACTTATAGGTACCTATACATTTCTGACAGCTTTTACATGTGAACTGGAAGTATCAGTCTCTTCAGCTATGACTGAGCTTCTTGCTACAGGTATACATAACTGTAATCCCAATACAGCTAGTAACAAGTTATGTGTAAAAAGTCTGGGAACTTCTATGGAAAAAGTCCCTAGATATGGAACTGACGGCAACAGAAACAAGCTGGGACTTAACAGATACATAATACGTTCAACATCATATTGGCACAGTCTTTGCAATAAATATCATTTAAGTTTACACTCAAACTTGACTGGCACCACTACCACCTCCCCTTTTTCTTCCTATCTCCAAAAAACTCAAAACACCACCTTAAAGATATCAAGCCAGCAATAAATCTATCAACTTGCTTTTATGTTATTCACAGTAAAATATCCCATATTACTCTACAGTCAAAATAACTTACAGCTTCTATTTTCTTATAACCCATTTGACTTAGAAAACTAATAGGAATTTTATTTGTTTTTTAAATGCTTACAATGCCATACATAATGCTTTAATAAAAAAACATTAATAACTATTGCACAATAAGACTGCTCCATGTTTAGGAAATGAAATAAAAGAAAATAGGTGTAAAAATTACAGCAAGATTTTCCAGTAGTGTATGCAGTCAAAACTAAAAGCAGTTTGTGTCTAATTCATATTAGATCATTTTATGGTTCCTTTCTGGCTTCAAAACGTGAATCAAACCCTTCTGTACACGAGTGGCCAACATCAGCAGCAGGGTCTTAGAGATCAATATGCGGTGCAAGGATATGCAGTGCATCAGGCAGCCTTCCACCACACCATTCCAGTTGAGGGTGGCCAGGAATAGAGAGCAAAGTGGAATGGAAACAGTAGGGAAGCTTATCTCAAGAAGTCTGTTACGATTTTATGATTTTTGTTATTGGTGTTCCACATCATAATATCATGTAGAGCACTGGGACCTGTGAAATTCCACACAACTAAAGCTGCTTCCTGAACTCTCACACATGCATCAGCTAGATAAAAGTCCTCTCAAGTATACAAGGTAAGCTTCCCTCCCCCCCCCTCCCAACTTTACATTGGGAATTAGCAGATCACTAGTATTAAGATGGCATGGTGACTAAATCTGTCTCATTAATAGAGAAGATTTTTCTCAAAGAGCAGGTTCTTTCTTCCCCAGACATAGTTTGTAGAAAAGGAAGCTCAAAGAAAAGGAACAAGTAGAACAGCTTAGAGAAGTCACCTGCTCAGCTGGTAAAAATCACAAGGCAAGCCATGTTATTTATGAACCTACTTGAGACAGACTTGAGTTTCTTTCTACAGACATCTGTCAGCAGTGTCCTTTCAGTAGGGCGCATTCTCCAAGCTCTCCTTCATTAGCAGTTGCTGGCTGCATAACACTGAAGTCAGACTGAAGCAAGCTCCGTGTCATACTATGGACACATCTCACAGAAACCCATATATTAATTTTCTCCTTCCCACACTTCCAAAGAGAGATATGAGAGTTTTATATTCATTTAACATAGACTTTAATTAGTCTAATGAAGCACGACACACGTATTAAAGAGAGAAGGGATCAATTAAAATGGACTTATGAGTGTAAGGACAAATGACGACCTTGAACAAGTTAGTCTATGAAGAACCCTGCTTTGTTGTTCAGAGGGAGTGGGGAAAGCACATAAAAAGAGTGGCTGAAATTAAATTTTAAATCTGATTTGCAGACTCTCTCGTGCACTTCAGATTTGTTCATGAGAAAGTATACGGATATCTTTACAGGTTAACTCCCCAGCCCAGCTTCTTAATAAAGACCTAAGAGTTCCAAGGCCAGAGAATCTGGAAGTTGCGTTTGATTTTTGAAATATTTTGTTTCCTCTTGGCAGCACATCAATACAACTTTGGAGAGTCAGATGGTAGATAGCAGGAATGATAAAAGCTGAAAAGTGATTTGCAGTTACCATGTTTGGTTGATCTTCTGGTTCAGTGTCAGGACAGAAACTTAAGACTGTGGGAATGCTTACTGAAACTAAGTTGTTTTGGTTCTGCTTCAGTAGTTTTGTGAAAGGCTATACCAAAAAGTCCTGAATTATCAAGTTTATATACATGTTTCCAAGCTGCATGAAAACCCACTGAAACCATTTGGTTTCAATTTTCTATGTGTAAAATGTTTTTTTGTGAAATAAACAGCTACTACACTCAACAATGAAGTCTTAATCTGCTTTAACTTTGGAAGCTTCTCTGAATGACATTTTTAAGTGCAAGATTGAGTCAAAATTTCAACAGAAAGAATTTAGTAATTATAAACTAACAAACAAAATCAGTATTTCAAAGTATCACTAAATCTCTTGTGGTTTAATGCAATGTAAGTGTATTAACTATAGAATAGGAAGAATTCTTTCTATATCCCAGTTCAGTCAGTTACAGCACATCAAAGTCATCCTTCAGGATAATCAACAAAAAAGAGCTGATTTGTCAAAGATTCTCAAGGAAAAATAGAATTCAAACAGTTTAACTTCTGTTTATCTAAGCTTTCACTACCCTAGCTAAGTGCCATGAAAATACCAGGAAGAAAGGGAATGCCACTATCTTACATTCACGCAGAAGTAATCAAATAATTAGGTAAAAAATTAGATGTTACGGACATGAATCACAGAAAAAAAACGGTACCAAAATCATCAGAAATAATTTGCAGATGGTGAACTACACTTTAGAAACAGAGGCAAAAAGACATTCTGGTTTCAAAGATGATATTACATGACTTCATTATTTTCTGGAAGTCTTCAACAGTAAACCATGGAAAAATATTTGAAATGTCCTCAAATAGTGCCTATTATGCTTAAGATGTGACAGAGCTCTTATTGCTAAGAATTCCATGACAACATGAAGTTCTATACAATAGAAAATAAAATTAAACCATGATTTCCTGTTAAAGCAGAAGTGTAGGTGAAGTAGTAGCATATCAGAAATTGTACGTGCAGTTAAAGCTCTGCTCTTTTACAAACTTAATGTTAGTTTGTAGTCAGCAGTACAAAAAAACCCCAACAATTGTAAGCATTTATATTTTATATCTAAAATAAATCACTTGTATTTCTATTTTATACTATTCAAAATCAAAACAATTTCCTGTGGTTCAGACTGTCATAACGCTTCACATGCATTTGCTGATACAGGCTGACAGCAGAAGAATTTGGAACAACATTCCATGGGATCATCAACACTCCTTGGTTTCTTCAGTTCCCCTCACATCTCCCATCAAGTCAAAAGAAGGCCTGAGTCTTTCCAAACCATTTTACCTCAACTATTAGCAGGATATTACTCTTCCACTGTGTTTATGTATATCCAATTGGAAGATTGCACATATTAGCTGGTATTACAAACAATAATTGCTTTCATTTCTGACCTGATTCAAAATCATGAACCAAGGTTCCAGAACTACACACACCTTCCAGTAAGGATCAAGTGACACAAACACATTACTCTTTTAAATTCTAGAAGGTATTTTTACTAATAGAAAAATATGATATCAAGAGGCATGTTGCCTGTCTGTCATCCAGTATCACGCAAGTCTACACACACCACTGTGGAAAAGTTATCTGCAGGGAATTATGATTTTTGTTCATAAACAAGTATGAGATTACAAGTTATTCTCTCTTATGGAGGAATGGAGGTGCATAGATTGCAATTGGAACTCAATTTCTAAATTTAGAAATCATCACTGTTGCAGAAATGGAGTTTCTGTATTTCACAAATCACCTCTGCACACTGAATCAAATTGGACTCAACGTTTTAAAATTTCTAATTCAACAAAACTCCAACATCCAGCCAAGATATGCTAATATTGGTGAATAGTAGTAGTACCCTTCGGGGAAAAAAAATTACATATATATATATACACATATACACACACACATATCTAGTTTAATGAGCTCTTCAAAGTACATAATGCTTAAAATACGGGTTTTCTTCTCTTTCTGTACACTCTCTCTGCTGTCTCCTATTCGGAAAACGATCAGAGAACTTTCTTAGAACATACGTGTCCTATTGGTGTATACCTCCAAAAAGTTCATTTTATTTAGAAGTAAAAAAAAAAATACCATGAGTTAAACATCATGTTTATCTTGCTTTCCTGCCCTATTACCCAAATATACCCAGAAACTGGTTAAGAGTTAGTTCAACCACGCTGTTAGGATTTGGACAGTTAAGGTTTGTCTTGATAAGCACCAGAACAAAGTTTGAATTCAGTGCTGACCCAGTTACAGGCAGTGTGGGCTGGATTGCATGACCTCTAGAAGTCCTTTCCATCCTGGATCTAGTTAGTCTGTCCATAACCTAAAGAAATCCTAACAGTAAACAACTACAGCTACTGAGCAAGTTACTTATCTGTGCTGCTGGAACGATACTGAAGTACATGTTTAATAATGAATTGTTCAAATTACGTAAACTGAAAGAAATTCCTTATGCTAAGGCTTCAGCTAAACGAATGGGGAACTGTTTCACTCACAAGCATCCTCCTGGCCACAGTAAACATATGTAGAATTTTATCTCAAAAACTTTAAAAACAGATGTGGTAAACATCTGTGGACAGGGCTTCAACTGAAAGGCATGGCCTGGTAAAACAATGGGGCTTTTACAATAAAACCAAGCAACTCCTACTTCTCTTCAGCCTTATTTCCCCCACCAGTGCTCCCCTCATCTGATTTGCATCAATACTATTGTTACCAGGGAGAAAGGAAAAACATTTATGAATTTCTTTGGCAAGGGATAGGGCAAGTTCACCTGATGAAGTTCAATGTATCAAATTCTACTTTGTAGCATAAGTAAAATAAAGAGTGAGATGTACTATGAACTGTGCTTTTTTGCTTTCATCTTAAGCAGCCAGTTTCCAGCAGGAAAAGTTCAGGTGCTCTGAGTTCTGCAGTTCTAAAATACAATGAGTTATGGAGAGACAGCTTTAGCTAGAGAAATTTGTGGATAAAAGGGTTTTCTTTCCAACAATAAACTATAGTCCCTCTATTTAAAAAATAGAACAGATGTACTTTTAGAAGTTGTACCTATAACCAGTCAAGCTTACATGTATTTCTAATGATAGTATAATAAAGCTGCTCTGGGTTAATAACGTAAGCAAAAAAAAAAAAAAAAAAAAAAAAAAAAAACCTGTATCCTATTCCAATATGGAATTTACAAGAGTATTTCCAAACACCTACCATACAACTACAGAACATAGTTCCCACCTACCAGATCTAAACAGCAGCCTAGAGTCTACTTTTGAGATTTTTTTTTTCCCCCTCTCAGTATAAGTTTGAGTTTAATTAGCAGCCCAAGCAGCAGTCTCTAATTTTGTTTTATCCTTCCTAGAAACTGTAGAGTTATATCAAAATTAGGTTGAAGAAGATATGGTACATCCTGAAATAAAGGCTCACTCGCTTTGGAGTACTATGTAGTTGATTATTGTAAATGCTTTGTACTTGAGTTCTGCATTTTCTCCTTTTCAGTTACACATCTTTAAAGTAACTTCAGTTGCACCTTCACAGATTTCTTTTATATAACCAAACTATAAGCAATAAAGTTTTAGATACTGTTTTCCCTCCTAACCACCTTTATTACAACATGAGATTTCAAGATGATTAGATAGAACCCACTTTTTTAAGCCCTGTATTAACAGTTTCAGTAAACTCACATTTAGCATCAAAAACACAACTCTGAACCATCAAATAAGTTTTGTTTCAAAGTATATTAAATGTAGTATTTTATAACTTTAAATGGTAGCATCCCAATCAAAATTCATCTTACCAGAGCTTGATGATAGAACAGTTCCTTTCTGAGAAGGTGCTTTAATTGCGCAGGTATTTTTATTTTCACTTCCCTTCCTCAAGGGAAACACAGATGGCACCATTTTAACCTTGGACACTGATGCACTTTGTAGAGCAACCGGGCCTTTCTTTGGTGTATTTTTCACTTGTGCATTCCCACCTTTCACAGAAGGCATCTGCTTTAAAACAGATCACAATAAGTTTCCTTGTCCAGATCTTAAGTTACGGCAGAGAAACAAGTAAACCTTTTCACATTCAGGAATTTAAGAATGTATCTGGGACACGTTTAAAATAACTGATTCATAGGCAGTGCTTTCCCTTTTACACAGAACTCTTATTCTAGTTCATATACGCACTTGTTCAAGACTATTCATGCTGAAAAGCTAAGCCCATGTACATAAGCCTATAAGCACGTACAGATGTTCCAGTATTTTTTTGTGACTCAGTGCGATAAGCAACAATTTGGTCATATTACACACTTTACCACATTTGATTATAATAATTCTTATTTTCAGAAATAAATCCCCACTTTACAAAAGATAATGTACCAAGTTCAATTCAACTGAGTAATGAGCATTTTAGAAAACTTGTTCTACAGATTTACTGAGTCTCAGCAGAATAATTAGTATTGCAAAGGCTTCCATTACTGAACCAGATGAATTAAAAGCATTCTCTTCAGTCTGTGGTTCCACAAGTAGTGAGTAATGTAGAATACAAAATTTATTACAATATCTAATACTATAATTCCAAAATTAGAAAAGATACTATAATTCCAAAATTAGAAAAGAAAATCCACACTTTCACATTACTAATTTCTTCTGTAATACTTCAGAAATGGGCAGCTGTTTCCGTTCTACCTACAGGACATTCCTTCTTATACTGAATTTTTGAAAATTTTTTTCTAGCAAAGTCGTAAAGACCAACAAAAATTCAGATAACTCCAGGTTTTATTAAAAAATATGCTGCTTCCATTTCACTGAGTAAACTGAGATTTTTCCCAACTCAGCCCCAAAGCTCTTTCCTTCTTTCCCACTGTTCCACTTCTGTGAGACCTCTGAAAGAAGTATCTGAAAGCAGTACACTTCCCTTGACAGGTAGTTGACTAGTCCAGAAATGTTTTCCAAACCATCATGCATGCATGCATGCATACCTTCCAGCCAGGAAGTTTGCACCTTCCAATTGGCTTACTGCCCCGAAAAAAGTGTACGTCTTCTGCATAAAGTATAGTTTCTAGCTACTCTTAACTATTCTAATGAGTTCAATTTTTACTGCAAAAAACTCCCGAACTATTCAAAGTAAACTGTTAAATTAACAAGTTAAAAATAGTTCACCAAATTTCTGGTCTGAGGATTTCGTATTACTTAAGATATGCTTAACATTCCTATGCAAAAAATTTAAAAGGTATGTTTTAGAACTAAACTATGGTCCGAAAGAAAAAAAGATTATTGAAAACAGATAAACTTAAAATAATTAGAATTACAGTATCACTAAAATTATATTGATAACATGCACAATAAATTTGCATTTCCAAAAATCACAGAATCACAGAATTGTAGGGGTTGGAAGGGACATCTAGAGATCATCAAGTCCAACCCCACTCCCAAGGCAGGCTCTCTACAGTAGGTTGCAAAGTCGCAAATATACAATTTTGCTGGTTAGATGGCATTAAGATGCACATGCCTTTATTAGAAAAGTTAGTGACTGTATTGCACTAATAAAACTTTACAAAAAATTTTATAACATGGAAGAAGATGAAGGCTGACCCTCTAAAAAGCACTTTAAGTCAAGTGCTAATTGGTTAGACAGAGGTTCAACCAGTTTGCAGAATTTTTTATTTCTCTCTCCTTTTAGTAGGAAGAGACTTGCGCCCAGAAATGAATGTTACAATTAATTTGTAGACATAAAACCCATTCCACAGTTTCCATCCGGCACTGTGCAACATAGAATCCCTTTTCATGTATACAAAACATTTAATTAAGTCAAGCTTACCACAGGAGCTGAGTGCAGGACAACTGTTTCATTTGCCACATCTTCTAACAACGGCACTTCCAGAATTCCCACGCTGCAGTTTTGCTCTTTTTCACCTCCAGTGGGAGGGATGTTTTGAGCATAAGGCTGCACTAAAGATTCTGAAGTATCCATTTCATCATTCAGCATCTCTTTTGAGTCTTCTCCACATGTTGGGAGTGCAGCAGAAGCCAAGGAGCACACTGAATTGGTAGCATTTGCTTTGCCAGTGTCTTCCAGATTCTGCTTCAGCACAGGTGTCTTTGAAGTCCTGTGGGAAGCAGTTCTCGGATGTGTTGTGGCGTGCACAACTTGGCTAGCAAAGAGGTGTTTCTTAAGATGTAGCTTATGGGGCTTATTCACAGGCAGTTCCACTTTCATATCTTTAGCTAAATCTATTTTCTTTTTCAACACTTTTACAGAGGAGGACAGTTGCCTTGGGGAAGCAACAAGTGAGGATGAGGAGGCGGTTGACTTTCTGGGTGACTGAAGAGACTGTTTTAAGGGTTCACTCTCTCTTGACTGTAGCACAGGCCTAGACATAACCTTTGGCTTCACATTTTTGAAATTAGGTTTGGGAAAACTAACAATTTCACATTTCCTTGATTTGGTTATTGATGACACAATAGGCGATCTGCCCACTGTTCTTCCTGCAGTTTGACCCGGACTAGCTTTAAGCGAAGGCCTTCGGTTATGTTCCCCTATGAGCATCTCGTTTGGTCTTAGTTTAGTTGACTTGTCTCCAAGTTCTGCCACAGTTGGAACAAGAAAAGTTGTGCTTTTTGTTTGCTCTTTAGGAGTTGAAGTAACTAGAGCAGAATCACTTCCATCAGCCACAGGACTGAAGACCAAAAAAGTTGCTTCACATTTCAGTTCAGGCTTAACTGTTCTCTTCAGTTTTGGTACACTGCAAGGTAGCACTTCAGACACAAAAAGAGTGTTGTGCTTATACTGAAAAGCAGCACTTCCAGGGGTGCTTTGTTCTTTGGTTAAGGGTTCACTGGTTTGCTTGTTCTTCAATACTTGTTCTTCAATGTTTTCTACTGGTAGAATGTGCACGTTATTTTCAGGACTATCCACGCATGTCTGAGCAGTGGAATTCCTGGTTTCATCACAGTCAGCAGAATTCTGCAAGAATTTTACTTGCTGATCTTCATACACAAAGACGCACGGTGATAATTCAGCTTGTGTACGAGGATCAATACATCCAGCAGCTTGTTTTCCAGACTCTGCTTCTGTTTCCAATTGTTCTCTGTCAAAATTAGTATTATTTTCTATATCGAGTTTAACACCTGCAGAGGCAGGATAATATAGTTCAAAATCAGAAGGGGTATCTAGGCTTCCTGAAGCCACTACTGTAAAAGAGAAGTTTGGTGTTTTTTCTGTGTTGATTGCACCCAAATTCTCTCTCGTATCTCCTTCATCAGAAGGGATTAGCATTTCCCCCAGATGGACACCATTTTGATCAGTTCCCACTGTTCCACTTACAATGTTAGTAACATCCAGTGTGCTCTGGTGGTAGTGTACTCTGTTTTCTACCATGGACTGTGTGCACTGCTCTGAAGCAGGACGTGGTAATACACAGTTTGATTCAGTCTGACTGTAAGGCATCAATTGTTCAATACTCTGATCTTGCAATTTTATCATAGCCACATTACCTTTCAGGAAGTCTGTTCCTTTCAATTCACAATTCAAAGGACATATGCTAGCCTGCTCAGTCAGAGAAGACTTGCGTGCAGTATCTTTATCTCCCAAGAGAACTCCTCCTTTACAGTTACATTTACCAGGCACCCTTGGCAGATGAAATGCTTCAATACACTGCTGTTTTAAAAGAATACTTCCAAAGTCACTCTTATCTTCAAGAACAGCATCGTCTTTATGCTCAGTCACTATATTTTGGTCAGTTGAATCACTATGTAACTTAGCAGCACAATTCTCTGAGGAAAGTGTAGCTTTGTCACACGTGTAATTATTTCCATTTTCATCCCTTAAAAGTAAAGAAGACTTCAAGCCATTCTTTGCTTTGTCACCTGACTTTTCAATATTCATTTTGACGGGTAAATTTTAAACACTTTTCATTTTATGGTTATTTAAAATCCCAGAGAATGCAGACTTCTGAATTTTGCAGAAAAAATAGCTTTTCCCTGGAACACGTCAGCTGTCCGAGGGACATTTAAAAAGCAGTTTCTTGTTTCTGTGCTCTCCAAGAGGATTCAAAGTTTCTAGGATTAAAATGAAATGAAAAGTGATTAGCTAAACCAGGATTTTATAACATTAAGCATTCTTAAGCAGTTGGATGTGACTTGAATCAAGTGCAGCCATTCTGACCAACTTTGACCACTCTTCTCAACTGAAGAGCAGGGATAGGTGTTGAAGATAGGTGTTGAACATCTCCACATACCTGCGGTGATGTATTCCAGCTCTCTTATCAAAGAAGGAGGACACTGGCATTGAAAACAATGGGAAACAGATCAGGGTTTTAACTAAAATGCAGACACAAGTGTGGTGTACTTAAATGAGGATATGAACATAATGACATACTTGAAACTCATGGAAAGGAAAACAGCAGGACATAAGCATTATAATTATGCACGTAAGAGTGATGGAATAATGCACACTGATATACAAAATACATCAGAAGTCTGAAGTGATTTGACTGCAACTTAAACACAATGAGTAGCAGAACCGTAAGAAACTGAAACTCCAGGGAAACAGAGATACCCGAACTGTTCTACCAACCATCTTTACCAGGGACACAATACTGATTGCAGTACACTGAGACAAGCTAGCGAGGTTGCAAATCTGAAAACACACTAATGGAAGATTTACACGACCTCAACATAGTTTAGGTACACTATGATCACAGAACACTCCTTAATTTTTGAATCAGAGACTCCTTCAGGCAACAAGTTTGTAATAACAAGATAAACAATCCTTGATTTGCTCTTTAGCAGGAGGCAACTTAATGCCACACAAAGTATATAAACCATTTCAGAACCCAAAGCAAGGGTAAGAAACACACTTAGAGAAATACTACTAAAAATTAAAAGAAAGCCAGTGCAATAAATAAGGTAAGTTACTAGAAGCAAGAATTTATCATTCAAAAAGCTGACATTTTCTCATAAACCTTATTTTCCTCAGTTGGAAGCATACCTTGAATAGTTACATTCTTAAACTCTTTTTCAACCAAGCAAAAGCATAAAGCTATCCAGACATATTGTAGGGTCCATAAACAGTTCTGAGCATAGAAGCAGCATTCCAATCTACATGAGTTTGTATGCTCACGACAGACTAAATGCAGAGAGGCTTCTAGCCCACCACCTTTTCTTTACACATGATTTTTTACCTTCAATGTGAGACAGATGTTTAAAGACCACAGAACAAGGAAATGAGCCACCAAAATAAGGCAGCAATCCCCCCCCCCGGTTACTCTCAATTCCAAAGCAAAAATCACTGAAGATAAAGTTCTGTACTAGATAAACGCTGCTTAAACTCTCTCAGTTCCTAATATCTCCAGATCCTTTGACTGCCCACTGTTATTCAACCCATATAGAAGCATGAACAATAGCAGCACCCTCATTTTAATCCTCTGTAATGAAACATGAGGTAGGTTCAAGAGTTCTTCCACAGAACTGTTCCCCTGAGGCTAGGCAAGAACCTGTCCTGAATTATTTTCCATCAAGCTAAGTTGATCACAGAATCAACTGTTGAAAAGCGTCTGCAAACTTTGCTTCCACTGTTGTTTTGATAAATTAAAACCAGTTTCTACTTGTTTGGAGGCTAACCTATAATATACCATACAGCTTGCCCAGCTAGTCATGCAACAGGAAGTTAAGAGATTCCATTTTAATTAAGCATTAGCTCAGATGCAAAGACTATTCTCACCTCTTTCAAGAGCTTTCACACAATAGATAGTAGGGAACTCTAGTATGTCACTTCACAAAGCCGAGATCTCAAGAACTTAAAGAACAATATCTTAGTTTACTATGGCTTCCTGCTATGCCAACATTTGAAACAGGATGTCAGCTAAGTAAACCTTGACATAATTAATGCTTAAGTAGTTCCAGGGTTTGAAACAGAATAGAAAATCAAAAAATTGTTTAAGCTGAGTATATGTATGTGCACATGTGCTAACAGAAATCTGCTTGGACCAGGTTTTCACATAAAAATATATACAAAAAAATACAATTGATTCAACGATTTTTTAAAGCAGATTTTCACTTCCGTAATCAGTGCTTTCATGATCAACAAGACTAGATTCAATTTCTGCTTCATATCAATATTTGGAGTCTAAAAGTATCTGTCACAAATACAAGGAGACTTTCTAAAGCTTAAAAACAGTGTCTCATAAAATCTGTAATATAAAGTTAGGTCTCAAAAATTAAGATTATGTAGCTCTACAGGCACGTAAACATGTTAATCAGGTCTATGAGCTTCCAGATGGTGAGAAGTTCTTCTGATTTAAGAGTTGCTGTACACTCTACAACACACAGAGCAGGACTCAGAGCAAGATCTTGCAGCTTGTATTTATCTACATGGAGTGTCGCTGAGCTGAGAAGGTTTGAACATGTGCTATAGAAGGACAGGGGACAGACACCAACTGCCTACTAGTTCAGCATTGGGTAAATAAGAGTCAAAACAATATGAATCAATATAAATAAAGCAAGCTACAAAATCCCAAATTGTCACAAGAATGCAAGCCAGTTTAAATATGTTACGCTCACAAGGCCGACAGCAGTAGTGACGCTCTTCCTGGTGTTCCATCTGGAACTCAGTGCTTTCACCCACACAGTCACCATGTTTACTCAAACCCACCAGCTCTGTTTGCACAGCCTGTACCAAGGGACACAGGGGAGATCTGAAAGAAAAGGGTGTGCCCCGACAAGCGGGAAAGCCGCCTGGAAGCACTCCAGGCAACTCACTGTACTTGAATGCTATGCTCAAGGCATCTTCAGTATCCATACTTCAGCAGAAAGCTGTATCACACCGCCAAAATTACCACTCAGAAGTTGGGAATTACTTTAAAATATGTTCTGGGAGAACTCCACATTCAGAAGACTGGTTCAGTGACTTTTCTTAAAAGTAAAGACAGTGATCCACCTAGTTAGCTAACTATGGTATTTGAAGGAAGTGTCCAGAACTGGAATCTAGCATTTGGGGGATATGGAGGTACAGCCACCTGACCAGGAAGTTTTGTGTGTTCACATGCCTTTCCACACTCTGCTTTACAGCAGCAGGAAAGGTGAAACTCACAGACGTAAGAGATAAGCACACACAAGCCGGTGACAAATCCTAGCTATAAAAGCAGTATTTTATGAGTTGTGATTAAGTGCATGATCAAACAAAACCAAAGCTACCTCTTTGAATGGGCAGATCAGAATAACAACAAGCTTCTCACTTGAATATTCTGGTACTTTCTATGGGTAGGACTTAATCAGGCTTTCATTCTCAGCTCTATTGAGACAACATCCATGGCTTTCTGGGGTGTGCAGTACACACGGTCACTTGTGTTCATAATCATCACTGGCTTGGCTTTTGGCTTTAGTAGCAATAGCTACTAAAAACGAAGCCAGTGCACAGTTTTCCATGAGATCAATATTCAGTCCACCCCTCTCTAGGAACTTCCAAAAATGACTAAGTCTTTAATTCCTAGTTAAATTAGTCCTCAACTTTTCAATGAAATGCTCCCAGGTTTTCAGGCAGTTATAATTTTTTCTGCTGTCTTAACAAAAATTGTTGTTTTTTTTTTTAAAATAAATCAGCTCCCATACAATCAAAGATCAACATTCAGGTTAGAATGAAATCGGGAAGCTAGAACTAAGACAGTAGGCATTTATTATGGCACTCCCTTAGCAGGTCAAGGTCCAAGCCCTACTTTTTGAAAGATCTGATTGAACAGCTGAGCACAAACTGGGCTGATACTCATCAACCCCAACTCAGTGCTCCAAGTCATTTGGCTGCATGTGGTCACACATACTGCTCACCTGGTCTATTACCTGGATCTTGGATAAACTGCTGATTTCTCCACTGCTGCCACTTAAACTTTATACAGAAGCAAGCACAGGGCGCAAATGCAGAACAGCTACTACACTTCGGATTGTCAGCACAAATTCAGGAGCAGGGGAGAGAATAGGGGGTGTTGCTGTGCACATCTTTAAAAAGTATTTTTTATACATATACACACATACATATGCATAGTAAATTTAATCCCCAAGTCTACAGATTTCTGATTAAGCAGACTTATTGTCTGCTGCTAGTCTCAACTGAGAAAGACTTTTATAAAACAGCAAGTAAAAAAAGGCAGAAGCTCTCTGCAAAAGCAAGAACACCAGGCTGCAAAGGTGGTGGCTGAGATGCCAGGTATAACTCTGGAGAAAAGAAAATAATTCTTGCTTCCTAACAATGAGTCACAATAGACATGCTCGGCAAGTCAGAGCAGAGATGGCTTTAACCATTACTACTGAAATAACTCCTACACTAAACATCTGCTTTTTAAAATCAAGTTTTAATGCCAAGCAAATGCACCACAATGCACTAGGCACCATACACTGAAACTACTTTAGGATACAGTGCTGACTTGAAATTCTTCATGCTCCTGAATTATTTTACAAAGCATCTGTGCCTGTGCCCCTGGGTTTAGTGCAAACACTGCCCAACATTTAATGGACATCACCAGTACTCTGGCAAATATTAAGACTGTATCATTAGAATGTGACAGCTGAGGCCACAGCAAATCTGATGTGCTCCGGTTTTTGTGTCCTTTCAGATCTTCACCTAAAGCTGGGAGCCAGTTCAGCAGCCAGCTATATTTAACAACGATACACAACGTGAACTAGTTTACTGAGCATTGGAAAACTTCCAACGTAATCTATAGTGAAGTAAAATACAGTAAACCCAGAAGTACTATTTAGCTCTGGTGGATTATTCCGTGTAACAAATCTATAACCCAATTAATTATCTGAATAGAGCAGATCGATACATCCCCAAATAACTGAAATAGTAGCATTCTTGCCCGGGAACCTTTTGCAGTACAGATTATTCATCAAGATGCTTAGGATTTCCCAAGTTAACCAGGTCAGAAACTTAATCAGCTCCCAGTTTTCACAGACTCAAAGATGCCTGCTGTGCAGAAGTAGGCACTCATTCAGAATAGACTACAGCCAGCCAAGGAGAGGTTTCACATACTCTGTATGAAATTCTACCACCGAGTTAGGACAGCACTCTTGCAATAGCATCACAGCAGATTTTCATTCTGAAAATGCTGTTATTTGCGAGTGAAAGAACAGTCTTTTCTTCACATTTTATTATATTCAAGGCTACTGATTATATATACGTGAACAAAATTGAATAGGTTAATAGAAACAATATTTTTGTAGCCAAATAGGAAATAATTCCAATGCAGTTACTGGAAGTCCTACAGATGCAGTGGTTGCTGTGGATTTTCAGAAAGTATTGCTGCATGCTACTATAAACTCTATCATAACAACTTAACTGGTTTTTCACCTGCAATCCTGCCTGGCTGGCATCTAGAGTAACTGGGCAACTCACAAACATTACTCCGAACTCTCTAGCCTGAGGGAGAAGAAGAATAAATAAATCTAATGCATTGCTTTTATAGCTTAAGAAAAAAAAAATAATAAAATAAATATGCTCCCTACAAAGGAAACTTCCTCACAATGAGCTCAGTTCTGCTCCTTGAGTTTTGCTTTTATATTTTAATTCTTTTATAGATTCCTTGTTTGTTTATCTTTAGAACATACAAGATTGAATCCAACAGGGTCTGGCCCTGCAGAGCCAAGCACAGCGCCCTACCAATGTAGTACAGAGGAATTACAAAACCAAGAAAAATGCCACGACAGTTTTGCAGAGCAGCTCCGTGAAAACGGCTCGATTGACGCAACACGTAGGCGGGGGGAGGGAGGCTGCAGTCTCGCCACCCGCAGCCTGCGGCCCCGGAGCACTGGGCCAGGTGGGGAGAAGGGGAAACTGCACTCCCGGGGAAGGCTGCGGGGTTATTCGTCTCGCCCACACGATGTGGGCTGGATTCAGACTTGTGGCCTGCCCAGCCTCTCGCTGCAGGGAGAGGGCTCCACGTCAGCGCAGAGCAGTACGCTGCTGCGGAGGGCCCTGCATGCACTGGGCATCAACGGGATTCACCCCTACCTACAGCTTGTCCCATTAGTCCTTTAGAGACCCCTCTGTAGTGCTACAATCTCACAGGAAATCATAACGTGATAAGATGCATGTCATGCAAATCCCTTTTTTTTTTATTAATATTTCTTGCTTAAAGTTAAGATCAGATACACATGCTGCTTACTATAGCTTTCATTTTATTTTGTGTTTCAGCCAAATCTCTGCATTTTCACGGGAGAACTGAAGAACTGTTTCAGCTTCCAAGTGCAAACTTCTGAAGTAGTTCTCCCCATTCAGTTATTTAGTTAACTTGACAGCTTCACAGAAGAGCAAAGATAAAACCAGGTCCCACATGAGAAAAGGTACATACAGACCTCTACAAACACCCTGGAACTACTTTATATGGCTCAGAGCATTAGCTTTCATTTCAGTTTAAGCCTGACCAGCATCAGTGCAAGGGGAAGCAACAGAAGTGCTGCAGACCTGGTGCACATCCATACCTACTCCTCCAAAGTCCATAGGGGATGCTGGCAAGGTGCTGCTACTGTGCTACAGAGGGACCCTATTTATTTTACAGCTGCACTCTACTTTTGTACTGAAACTAGGCCATAGCCCTAGAGTAACTGGCAGCCTAACAGCACTGCATATTTAACAGGCAAAAAATGCCTTGCGCATCCCTTGTCTGTCTGCTCGGTTTTTTGAGATGTCAACTCTGTCCTTTTTGCAAGGGTTGATCACACATTAACTTCTCTCCCTCCATCTGATGATCCATTGGTATGCATAGATCCACCCTCTGGAGCCTCTTGGACTCGGTGCCCCACTCAAACTATCCAGTCTGCAGTACAGTTAGCCTCACGTTTAACCATTATCAGCTTTGACTTCACCAGTTTTATTAACCTGATGAAGGAAAGCCTGTGTGATTATTTAAAGAACACTGATCTCATCCAGTACATTTTTAGTACTGATTCTACAGCCAGATATGTTTGTTAGGAGGAACCTATAACGTACTATTTATTGAGCTAAACTACATTTTAGGCATGTACACGTGCAGTAAGAAATAATCAGAAGCACACACAGGTAAAGGAAGCCTTCTATTGCTAGCTACCATTTAAAAAAAAAATTCAGTGGAAAAAATACTGCAGTTTCCACAGTCATGCAATACAAAAATTAAATGAGACCTTCAGTTTATTATAGTCACAGTTCAAAGCTTCCCTTGCTCAAAACTGTAGAGAGCACAGGATGTACAGCTTCACTGTACAGAAGGTTCAAAGCTGTGTTTTCCAGGCTGTTCCTCCATGGGCATCCATTACTAAGATGGCAACAGGGACAGACCACTATTTCTAGATTTACATTGGTCAGAGACTATTTACTTCTAAAAAGTCAAAAGAAGATGAGATGGCAAGTAAGATGAAATGGCAGCTGCTGGGTCACACAGTCACTTAACAGGCCAAAGCCATGATACTGTCATCCATGTCAGAAGAAGTCAAACACCAGCACTTCATTCCGCAAGTGTTTCATCACTCTAATCCAGGTGGAGAACTCCTGCATGGGAGCGACACAGATAAATGCACTTGTGTAACATCATACAGTAGATGTTACTTCAGGCAACTCTGCCTACTGGATTTCAGCTTAAAGACAGAAGACAACAATTTTCACAGTTAAATTTCTTACAGCATCCTTTTTGTGAGAATGAGGAAGAAATGCTTGAAAAAAATTCCTTGAACTTGTACAACTGAATACCATCCTGTGAGCACTGATCAACTTTCTCAAAATTATCTCATTAAGTTTAAATTTGCAGAACAAAATTATGTTATCCATAAGCACGAAGTTCACCAAAGCCTATCAACAACGCTGCCATTTCTAGACACCCATCTTGAAATCCACTAATTCATGGTACATCAACTCACTTTCAGTTCTGTTAGGACACTAAAGGCACATCTTATTGACATAAGTACTCTGGTAAAAGAAATCTCAGTGTGCTGCATAATTCTGAACTCAGAGGAACTGCCTAGGCAGGGGGAAAAAAACAAAACAGAAAAACCCCAAACCACAGACACATACCCAGAACTGAGTAATCCAAGAAAATAAATATGGGGAAAAGTCACGAAGCTTCTCCTGGTAGGAAAATATAACACCCTAATTGCAGAATTCTGAAAGAAAAAAAAGTTGAGCCAAAGAATTCAAAAGAGACCTCAATTCCTTGGTGCGACCATGTTCCATTTCTCTAATTTCAGGAGTGCTCTGTTCCTCCTACACAAGGTATTTGAGGCTATTCCTAGAACAGAAGGCAGTTTTTACCTTGATGTTTTTTCCTTCAAATACACCATCAAGGTTTTATTTTCTGTGAGCCAAGTTGCACATACCAGTGGTGCTTTTACAAGTCATTTAAGCAGAATACTGCTTACAAATATTAGCTGTAAGAAATAAATGCTGCATTAGGAGCCTTCTCCAATGCAAACAGCCTCACAAGAACCAAAGATGGAAGGAACCACCGTTTGGAATTCAGGCAATTAATTTTCTGGAAAACCACATCCAAGACTTCAGAGTTGCAAAGGAGTATGTACGATTGTACTGTTCAAACATTTTTTTGAAAAATTAATAAGAAATACCTGCCTGTCAAGTAGATATAAGAACAGCTGGTTGTACTACGCTTCCCTGGGCTGGATTTCTTGTATCTGCAATGAAGTTCCTCATCAAAGCAAGGTAGGTTGCAAGCAAGAAGAGCACTGGGTCACATGACAGGGACAACCTTTATGCAGAAAGCCAAGGCTCAAATTTGCCAGGAGTTCAGAAATTATTTGCACTTCCCTGTTTGTCCATGTCACAAACTGACCAGTGGCCAGGGTCCTTTATTTCTGAATACAGATAATGACCTTAAAAAAAAAAAAAAGGAAAGGAAAAGCTGCAGTTGGTCGGTGATTTTTCTAAAAGCAGAAAGGAGAAAAATAAAAATTATCAGCTAATTGCATGTCAGGTAAATAGCTTTTACTGAGGTCTATGAACCAGGTAAAAAAATCAAGCTGTCAGTCAGACAAGTCTTTCACCTCAATAAACACTGCTAGATCAAGTCCTTTCATCACTTACTTCACAAATGACTATTGCCGAGAACATCAGATGAGAAAGGTAGAACTAATCATCTTCATTATATTAAACTGTACTAAAACCTCCTGAATAGTTTTACACAGTCATCTTCTCTCATCCAAACCAGAACCAAGATCAACTGCTTGCTTAAGCTTCAAGTTTCTGAAGTTCTAATTTTTAGCACTTTATCACCAACCTCTGTTTAAACAGTTGCACAGAATCCAGTTTGTATTTCTCTGAATTCCATGTTTGTGTGCCTATTAGAACCAAGAATTTATAAAGGTGGGGAATTTTTGTTGTTGTTTGTCTCTGTTGTTATTTTTGTTTGTTAGTTTATCTATTTGTGCTTACTTTCACAAGCCTGCTTAGCATCAGCTTCCACAAGTAGAAGAAAAACAGAGCAAACTTTGGTATTCAGGTTTACTTATATGACAGGTACTTGCATGATTGCATGGAAGAATATATTTCAGAAGCTCTTTGACAAAGCAGTAACAACTCTAATCGCAGTCACATATTCAGTTTACTTGCGAGAGAAATTGATGAATTAGATGCTTATATCTGTCTTATTCTTTGATACAAATGGGTAACTCATTTATTCTGCATAGAGAATGTTCCAGTTCTGGTACAGAACTATGAGATACTAGTTCTGTAAGTTAACACTAACTGTATATTGCTCTGGAAGTAATACCTCCTTTTTATTTAAATGGATACTACAACAGATACAAAGAGCACAGTAGCACTGGTTACAAGCAAATTCACAGCCACAAAACACTATTTTTCAAATAATCACCACCAGTAGCTATGCATTTTCACCAGCAGTGAACAAGAACCTGCATGATGTGCTCATAAAAATCTGCAATAGCAGAGGTGACCCACTGTCACTGTCGCCACTGCTAAGTGTGCCACACACCACCCCACTGTGTTCCATCTACTGTTTGGTCTCCAGAAATATTCAGCAAGCATCAGTGAACATCAATGAGTGTGATTTTTTCTGCACAGAGGAATTCAGTTCCACATCATGTGAACTTTCATGTCAGACACCACACTGTCAGACTGCCCCTCTGATGCCATCTGTCACATGGCAACAACATTTATGCAACATTGGCAGGTAGGTTCAACCTCTACTTCCATACGGCCAACATCGAGCTATGACATTGCGAGTCAACAGAATGAAGTAGGAGGGATTACTTTTGAAGCAGCTCCCATCTATTTGCTAAGATTCCTGCCAGGTTAAGCTTCAAGCATAAAATCTGTATGCAAATCAGAGATCACTAACTAATGTGACTCCCCACCTGATTACAAGTGCTTCTATTCCCAGCAAACAATGTCACAGCACAGCCTGACTTGGACTTGGTTAACTGAAACTGGAGCACTAGTGACCATGAGCATCAACAAGATGCCCTAAACAAGAGCCCACGCTTGCACAGAATCCTCCATGGCCTGGAGAGATTCATCTTGCACATACCCTGAAGGTCAATACATTCAAAATATTCAGTATGGGAGGGGAACCAAATTCCAGCTTGGAGAACATTCCTTGGATCTCACCGTCAGACCTCTCTCAAACAGAGGCTGCCAACTTCTCACATCTTGCATCACATGAGCCACAGAGATCTGGCAGCACCCTCGTGCCATTCCACGTAGCTGCCAGGATGCACAGGGCCAGCTGGGGTCCTAGAGAGCAACAGCTTCTCAGAACCTATGGATGTGCCTCAATAGCTGCAAGAGTGCAACCAAAGTGTCTCTGCTAATGCCACACCTGGGCAGGCAAAAGAGTACAGCTGCAGTAGCGCAAGGAGAAAAACATAGGGGAAACAAAAAAACAACACAAATTTCAGTTCCTATCCAGTCTTGCCTGACAGATTATAGTCCTATTTTATTATTCCAACACTGTAAAAAATTATACAGCTATCTACAAACTAGTTCACTGAGTAGTTTCTTTAGTTGTGCCCCAGGAGTTAGCTCAAAGCTTTAGTTAACTTAGGAAGATGAATTCAGATCCTTTGCAAAAAAGTTACTCGGAGCACAACTGCAGAGATAACTTTTAGAAAAAAAGAAAACAAAAAACCCAAATGGTGTGTGAGAGTCACAAGATCACTTGCTGCTTAATACCTACCATTTTCAGAAAGAAACAAGTTGTCAACACTGTCAAGCTTATTTAGAGAGAATATATACAGAGAAATCCCAGCCACTAGCTCCTTCTTCTGCCTGAAGGTGCTTGCAAACATTCAGATATTGGTTATGTGCTTGAGTGGCAGCAACAATTTCTTACACAGAACAAATGCAAATACACATCACCTGCTCACACCAACTAAAAGCCTCATGGCAAAGCACAGAGCCAATTCACAGCTGCAAGCCTGGGAGCTTAGGCTGGAGAACACAGGAACACACTTGTTTTTCAAGCACCTGAATGCATAACCATAGTCTGATTTGAGTCAGGACAGGCTTTCTGGAAAGGCACAAGGTGTGTAAGGATCATGCAAGTGCTTTTTTCTTACGTGAATCAAAGCCAATTGGTGGGCATCAGTCAGTACTATGCAATCACTTCGGATCTCACACTCATTTAGATCCTGACTGGCCCCACAAGCTGCTCTTTCACTCCCATTTGCTGAGGAAGGGACCAGTTCAGCAGCACATTAGCCAGCTGCAATGAAGTTTTCTCCAGTGATAAAATAAAAAGCCTAGGAAAAAGTTGTGTTACTGGTTCTACACTACAGCAGCAGAAAGCCAGAGGGAAATATTGGACAGACACAAACACAAGCACAACACTAAAAATAATTCCTCTCTTCAGTGAATGACAGAATTGTAGAGAGGACCTCTGGAGATCATTTAGTCCAACCTCCTTTCTTAAGCAGCATCCCAAGACTACACTGCACATGAAAGTATCCAGGTGGATTTTGAATACCTCCATAGAACGAGCTTCTCTGTTGCAGTGCTTTGTCACCTTTCCTCCTCTGCCATTCCAGATTAAGACCAGGGGACACTGAAAATAACATTTTGAGAATAATATATATTGGCAACCTAAGTAATTGTAATTTTAAGATGTTACTCTTGCACCATACAACCCTACAAAAGTTGCCTCAAGGATTTCATTAGAAGGCATTTTTAATTCTATCAGAGACCTGTGTCTGACTGCCACATCCAGCCTTTCCTCCTGCATAACTGTTTCAGGAAAAAAGGTTAAAAAACAATGCAAAAACAAACAACTGAAAGAATGCACACAGCACAGAGAAGCTAAAAGTAGAGGTTACAGCAAAGCTAAAAGGTTAAGCCATGGCTATCTTCTTGACCAAAATCCCCTGAATCGCTGGCAGAGAACAGTACCAAAGCAGAGCACTGGCACCTGAACTGGGGCTTTTTAAGCAGCTACCAGCTTGCCTGTGCCTCACGTTGGCTTTATTCTCAAGTACTGGATGATTGTTTGTCGGTTAGTTAGTCCTTTCTGGAGTCCAGCTCTTAAAACAGAGTATTTATTACAGTTTGATTATATATTCAAGTCAATAACTGTTGTTTGAATATTTAAATACCTTTTGGATTATTTCCTTTCTTTTCCCCATTTTAGGTATAGTTTCCCTCCCCTCTTACCCTCTGTTCTTTATAAGCTTTATAAGCTTAATTGATATTTATAGATCACAAATACCAATAGCTCCTATTTCAGTATTTTAATTTAGCTAAAGATAGCAAGACAGTAAAAAAAAAAAAAGCTTTAACGTGCAACAAAGATCACAGATCAAAGATCAGCTCAAATACTGAGAATACAAAACTGCAATGACAAGCTGAAGCCCTATTATTATCTCAGTCCCTCTATTTTAAGAGCTGAGACTTGACTGTTCTTTTCAAACTTTAACAGAAAATTTTTACTTGTTTTGCCAGCACATCAACCAGCCTTCCAGAAAATAATGTGTCAGCAACATATGGAAACTACTTGCACGAGTTTTTTTTGGCATTTCTCCCAAAGCCTGGCATGGTTTAAGCATTAATTGTAGAAGCCACTAATACCTCTGTTTTCACTGTCAAATTTAAAACATCGGGGGAACATTAAACCAATGACAGTATGTGATTACCATTTGATAGAACTTACCAAACCTCCCTCACTAAGATTATCAGCTTCTAAATAATTTTTGTAACTAAAAGGCTTATTTTGGAGTACACTTATGCACAAATCTTCAGAAAGTACAAGTAATCTTACTGTCTTCTAAGTAGCAAACAATAAACAGTTAAAAGAGCCATATATAAGAGCGTGTTTCTCTATTTACAGAATTAGCAACTTCTAATTAACGCATTAGGAAACTTATTCAGAATACAGTAACATAGGGAAAAGAAAGGAACAGCACAACTTACTGAAGACAAGGCCCAAGCATTGTAAGAGAGATGAGTAGAGGCTGTCATCAGAAGCTCTCCTCAGTGGCATACATTAGAAGGCAAGCAAACAGCAAGACCA
>VXAB01005970.1:16921-65966 GCA_013399175.1 Odontophorus gujanensis | reverse complement strand
GGGGGGGGGGGAGGGGAAGGAAAAAACATAGAAGCTGGACTTTCCAGAGCTCTCCCAAGAGATTTCAGCTTTCAAAGATCAATTCAGCCATGCAGCAATAATAGGCTCCAGCTAAAGAATTTTCCTTCGACTCTGCCAGCAATTTATCAAAAGCTTGCTGTGTGCTACCAGCACCATCCTAGAGCAGATTTGAGGAGGACATCACAGATCAGACAGGTGATACTTGCAGAGGAGTACACTGTCACTTCATACTGTGCTTACAGTGAGGGACAGGAGTGTCATGCAGCAGAGCAAGCGATCAGTTTGCCTGGCCATGAGTGGAGAGGAAGGCAGATGGACTTGCCAAACTTCCCCTTCTGTTACTTAGTGACTTCTGGAGAACCTGAAGAGCCAGAACACCAGGAAACCCTGTGATGGGTGGGTGGCTGGAAGAGCAGGAGGGGCAAGGAAAGCTTTAAACTCCAGAAATCTCAAGGTCAAAAAATTACTTGTCTAATATAACATTAAGTTTGTTATCTCAAGAGTAGATTAAAATTAAACAGGCAGGATGGGGAAGCATTGCCCCATGCTCAAAGTCTCCAGGAGAAGCACGCACAGACACAAGCATTTTCCACACCATCCTCTCACCACACTGCACAGGTTATAGCAAACAGCTACTCCAGGAGACAATTCCACATGAAAAAAACATGCAAAGAAGCTTGGACAAATTTTATTTTAGCCTACCTGGACAGCCCAAGGAAGGAACAGTTGTTTGGAAATGTCATATTACAACACATCAAGTAATTATTCAGTTTTGTCCCCAACAGAAGTAACAGCTCTCCTTCACCTGCTTTAAGTGACATTAACCACAGTCACTTATCCTTGTCTGCTACAGGCAAGGAAAAAAAGAATGTGACACTTCCAAAAAGCTCAGCTGGAGACTTTCCTCTGCTGAATTTAACCACATCACTGACTTATCCTAGAAGTGTATGATTTGCTGTTACACCTATTTAATGTAGCTTTTTCAATTAATTCAGTATTGCAGGGAGGAATAATAAGAAAAAAAATAAAGGGATACATCAGCTATGTAAAACAGTGTCAAAATTATTTTCAACCTCTGAAAGTATTTATTTCCCTAGGCTATAAAAAAACTACAATAAATATAAACAAATACAACCTAACAAACTCAATTTAAATGTGAAATTATGACAGTTGTATTAAAAAAAAAACCTCTAACATACTCATCATTCAAATCAAGACATTCAAGCAGCATGTGCTTACTGCCAATGTGTTAAACAAATCATTGGCTTTGAGTGTGCACAGTTGAAGATTTAAGCATTCCAGAAGAATTTCTCTTTGAATAAGAAACAGTATCTTCTCTCTGTATATTTAAATCATACAGTTCCATGACTGGGTCAAGGTATAAGAAATGAAAGCTACTAGAAATCTTACAAAGGGTCACAAAATTAAAGAAATCAGAAAAACAGCCTCTAATACTTCTGGAACATTCAGTGGAATTAATTTCCTCATTCTTTCACAAGTGACAGAATATTTATGAACAAGAACGGTTAGAAGTAATTTGCTGAAGTCAGGAATCAAAGGTACTGAATATGGAGTGCAACACTTATCTGTCACCAAGAGCATACAAGAATTGATGAATTATCTTCCATTATAACTGACAGTGGATGAGGAACCATCTTTAAGATTTGGTAGATAGTATTATCTTTTATTCCTAAAGAGGAAGACCTGAAGACTGTTACATTCCCACCCTGATCTTCAGCAGATGCTAACTGAACAGAACACTTGCTCCCATCAGCAGACAATAAAATTTAAAGCTGGCCCATGTTCCTAGAGGACACAATCCCTACCAGTGAGCTTTGTAGTATTAAAGTGCTTCCAGATGTCACACTAGTTTGGCAAATCCAAATCTCTTTCTGTTCTTGACAGAACCCTGCAGAAGTTACACAGGCAGTGGCAGGCCTTGTACTTCATCTCACACAGTACGCTGCTAAGCTAGCAGTGGCAGAAAACACCAGCAGAACAGACAAGGAAACAACACAGGAATCAGAAGGAACCAAAGCAATAACCCGCTGAGGAGGATATCCAGTTGGAGAAAGACCCCAGCAGCACCACAGGCATTCTACATTCAAATTTCCACGGTGCTACATCCCATGGCTGCTTAGCTGGGGCACACAGCAGAGCAGGATGTGGTGTCTGTAAGGCTTACAGCCACCAAGCATACCACTCCAAAATAAAACCACCACTGACTGAAGCTGGCACAGCCAGGTCCTTCCTGCTTTGCTGCAGCCAGCTAGCATCACCTCACCTTACCTGGTCCTCCAAGGTTATGACTCCAAGACATCTTTACTGCTTGATCATGACATCAAGTGTTTCCTCAAAAAGCCAGTGTGTTCAGATGGTGCTGCCCTGCATCCACTCAACACTGAGCTGCGTACAGGTCAGGTGTTTCTCATTTTATCCTCCCTTTGCTTACAAGAATCTCCCCCCATGAGGATTATGTATTTTTACTCCATTTAACTACAGCTTGAACACCTCTAGGCAGAAATGGAATCACTGACCTCTGTGCTCCCTGAGGTTTTCCAGTGGAGGTATTTAGCATCTTATTTCTTGTCAAAACACAAAATTATTTTATGCACTTGTAAAACACTCAAAGGTAAACTGTGACTTCTTTCTCTAGCCCAATGTGCCCTATCCTCTGAATAACCACCAAATGACAAGAAAGAAGATGTTGGTGACAAAGGCACATCTGTCTTCCCTTCATGGGGATGGGCAATGAGACAGATATTTAAGAAGATTTTTATTTAATTTATAATCAAATCCCAAATACATCCAGCCATAACACTGTCTACAACTAATAACACGGATGATAAGAATTACCTCATACTAGTTTTAAAAGACATAGCTCTAGTGCTGCTCACATGAGGATGCTTTCTGGCACTGTGCACATCCACTTAAGATACCACCTCTTTAAAGTACATAGGTCACAACATCGTAACATGATGTGTTAGTCCTGTGCTTGCCATTTGCAGTATTTTTATTTTCTTTAGGATAGATGAGTTTAAACAATTAACTGTAACAGTGGCCCACAGTATTTCACTTCCATGCTTGATGTACAAATACAATGTAATCAGAATTGAACAAAATATTGCCTGAGAAGTTACAGCAAACAGGTATTTATAGGTTAGAAATTATGGGATTTGTGATTATTTTCCTTTAGAATTCTTTAAATATCAGGCTTCACATGCACACATGTTGAAAAATTCATGTATGTGTTTAACTTAAACGTGAGATTTGTAAAACAAAACAGGATGAGGACAGACAGTTCTCTCTGCCCAGCCAGCCTTTCCCTCAGCACGCCTTGCACACTGCATCATTCTCTCAAGTGCAGGGAGCATCCCATCACCAACGTGGCGTGGCTGCAACCAGGCCACTAATAGAAAATACTTGGGATGTTTGGCAGTAACCATGGGTTTGCATCATCTGTCACTGCAGCCAGGAAAAGCTCCCCTGATACGGATGTTTTCAGCAGAGTTCTCAGTACATGTGAGCTCAGAATGGAACTGGATTAGAGATGCAGTCCTGGGGTCAAAGCCCTTGCTTCCCTCCCAGCAACAGGGTCCCATTAGTTAAGGTAAAGAGCATTAGAAATATGAGGAGCTTGAGTGCAATTGCTTTTGGCTTTATTCTTCAACTTGTTCCACTTCAAGTCATAAACAACAAGATTTCCAAACTAGGTTTGAACATTATGTTTATTAAACCACTATTCAACCCTGGCACTCCAATCCGGAGAGATCCAAAAACAAAGGTACCCCAAGTTAACGTGTTACCTAGTTATCAAAAGACTTTTAGATTTCTACATTCTGATTAGCATCTCTCAGGATTATTTTTCACTAGCTTATTTATACTGGATTTAAGACTTACAGATGGCTGCTCCTATTTAACCTGAAGAGTCCTGTAAAACTTTCTGATGCCATCTGTAAAAACTGCTTTTCCCCAGCTACATAGGAAAAAATCAAGTCAATCATTCCCTTTTAGGACGCCCTTGTCCAAGACTAGCCTTAAATTACAGCCTTTGAAGTTACTGGATCACTGCACTACTGAGTAACTTATATTTTTTTTGGCTACACTGGGAATGGTAAGAGTCTCAGGGTTAGGCACATGCTGTTCTACTTAAATGGCAAGAAGCCAAATCCATTTAAATACTTAAACATTAACCTCACAGCTACAATTATGAAGGAGAAAAAAAGAAAAAAAAAGGCAGCCACTATTCCAGAGAGATTAAATTCATTCCACAGCCAGCATCCTGAGTACAAAGGCCATTTTGCCACTCTCTCTGAAAATGACATGAGGAAGAACTGAGAAGTATGGAAAAGTTATCAGACTATTCATTATAGTTTCACTGACAGACTACTTTTCTCTGCAAGCAGGGACACAAGCACATTATGTGATGGTTTCCCTTCCGGCTCTCTATATTAATCTCCTGCACTTAAAAGTGCTACTGTTTAGCACTGGGAAAGGCAAAGAGTTTCATAGACATCTCTTTTGTTTATCCTACGTTAGAAAACATTTAGCAAATGCAGTCACTACGTATCCTACCCAGCCAGACAATGAAATAAAGCAAACGTCAGATATTTCCCCATGATAATGAAAATAAATAAATAAATATAACAGTGCGAGGAATTAAACAATTCACAAAAAGCAAACAAAACCAAGGCTGAACTCTTATTTAAGTTTAAGACACTAATGCCAGAAGCCTCAAAGCTGAACAAACAAGCAGGAGGTTGATACCTACACTTTGTAGCAGGCTCTATGATTATCCAGTTATTCAGTGTTATTTTGTTTGGTTGGTTTTGTCTCAAACAAAAACAAATCCCACCAAACTATTTTTAAACTTCTCTGAAATGAAGAGCTAAACAAGAAGTGCGATGTTCAGGAATATTATTCTGGGGGAAGAAGCCAGCAAGTTCCCTACACAAGTGCTTTCTAACCCCGCACCCCTTCTGCTCTCTGAAGACCAGGAGACTGAGAAACCTGCTGTTTATTTTCTGCTATCTGTGTGCATTTCCATTTAAAGAAGCACAAAATTAGTTTTATATGAATCAGCCAATAGCCAAATTAAAACAACTATTGACAACATATTGCAATAGATTTTTTTTTTTCTTAGAAACCTTTTCTCCCTGCTTTTTTATTTTTATTTGTTAAAACAAGAGCTAAATCCCAGGCCTCCCTTCTGCAGTGAGCTGGCACTCATGTTGTTTATAAAAAAAGTAAGCAGTTTGTAATTGTAGCTTTATTCTGACATGAATCTGATATAAACAACACTAAATATAACTTATGTGGATACTATGGAATGACCTCTACATGACCAGACTTGTTTTATCAATGACATCCATCCCATTATAAATTACAGCACCAGAAAAATCAATCCCAGAGTCCATCACAGGTCCCACACTCCTTTCAGTAAGGAAGCACCTGAAACAGGTGAAAGACTGTGACCAAATGACATGGTAGAAAACAAAGCTCTCCCGCTTACTGAACACTGGTAACTCTTTAGGGGAGGGGAAAAAAAAAAAAAGCAAACAAAAAAAGCCAGCACAGGCTTACTATATTTAGAACTTACCTAGACTGCACTCCACATCAGAATAACCACTGAAGCTGTGCCACATGCCAAGCCACACAGACCAAATGTCAAACATTCTGCTTGAAGGGCCACTCTGCCTGGTACAGCTCCTTACCCTCACTCCTCTCAAACAGTTCTGGGGCTGTTTGTCATATCTCTCAAGGCTCTGCAGCACTTCTTTTGTATAATAAGTGCATTTTTACAAATGCACGCCTGTGGCTACAAAATCACTGTACTGTGAGGATCACACAGCGGCACAAAGCTCAGTGACCCATGGGACATGGCATTTCAGCTGGCACAGACAGACAGACAATACTAATTACTATGAGGCATGGCAGACAGAGAAAGCCACACATGGAGCACAGGCAGCCCAAGTAAGATGGTAGCATCACTGCCTGGCAGTGGAAGCAGCCAGCAGGCTCTGAGGAGTGTAGGGAAACCAATGTTTCAACATAAAAAAATAAAAAATAAATAAGCGATGTAAGGGAGAAAGCATGTGTAACACTCAAGTAATAGCTAAGGCTTCAATTCCCTTTTTGGTAGGGGCAGCTATTCCTAAGACTTCAGAAGGCCTAATAACATAGTATCCTCCTCTAGGAAACAGAAGGTAGCTGCTATTCAATCACCACCTTGCAACCAAGCTATTAATTGAACAACCAGTTCAAGGCAGATTTCCTAACATCTTAAGTATTGAGATGCAGCACTATTTAGAGTTGAGAAGCATGAACAAATACTAGTTGTGCCTAGAACAACTATTAGAAAACATATGAGACCTATGACACGAACAGATTTGCTTTATTGGGCATTACACTGAGTCCATGGCACACAGACTCAAGCAAGATCACGGCAAGGAAAGACAGGTAATGCTGCATCCTAACCCAGTACAGAAACAGCTCAGATATCCTGGTCTGTGTTTGTACAATAAGTTTGCTTCTAACTTTTACCACATGCAATATACACTATTAAATGCATGACCAACAGCCTCTATAATCTACTGAGAAAGCTATCAAACTCATGAGATTTATGCCACTTGGTATTAGATCAGGAAGCTAAAAAGGTCAAAGAAGCCTTGTATTCTGCACAACTCCAAATGAGTATTGAGAAAAGCTATAAATTAGAGGAGTCTGTACACAGCAGGGACATTGGTTCTGCAGCTACAGACTCAAGCACCTCAACAGAGGTGAGCCTCCTAACAGCTTGGCAAGCTCTGCCTTCCTTCCAGGCAGATACTGATGGCACAACCCCTTAAAGGCACCCACTGCCTAAGGCCACCAACTCATGCAGATTGCACAGCCAGCCATTATTATCTCCTGGTATCAAGGCTCCAGCTGATTAAAATATTTTAGCAGGAGACAACACCCAGTTTGGTTTCATAATACTCAGCCGTAACAACTCCTGAACAGGTCCTAGGAACAACATGTGAGCACAAAACAAGGCACAGGATATACAGATGCACTACAGGGGAGATCTAAAACTTTTATACTGAGAATGAGAAAGAGTAAGGACAGAACCAGACCAAAATACGTGAAAGAAATTGCTTTAATTTAGAGAAAGCTTGTGAAGGAAGTATTCTAGCAATCCACCTATAGATACAAACTCAACCAAGAACCAATCACCTGCAAGTAAGCATCAAATAGACACTGCATGGTGAATATTTTATTATGTGAAGGCAGAATAATGCCCAAAAAACAACCGGGGCAATAAATTCATTATATTGTGCTACATGTTGTGATAATAAAGCATGCTCTGTGAACTATAAATCACATCAGCAGCTTATTTTCCAGTACTTTCATGATGTTGATTGCAGCTGCTGGATAATTCAAGAGACATGACAAAAGATGAGATTTTACAGGCAATAAAAATGGTCCATGCTGCTTGAAAGACAGAAGAATAAAGTGGTCTAAGTCTGGTTTGTACCACTAAATGAGGACTTCATCAAACACTGAAAGAAAAAAAAAAGCTTTCTTAGCAGAAACCTGCAACAGGCTTTAGCTACAGAAACTTACACATATCCAAAGTACAACTGAGAAGGTACATATTCCATACAGACTGCCTTGTTACAAAAGTTGAAAGCATATGTGGAACAGTGAGCTGTCCAGAGGTGACGGTATCAAGAAACACTAAGCTTCTACAGATGTCTGTTACATATGTCCAATGTAATACAACTATCAAGTCAGCATTAAGGATGGTCAAAGATGCTCTGCAGGGGCCCAGCTGGCACACAAGCCATGCAATTAGGCAGCATCGCAACAGTGGAGCATTATAATCAATAGGCTTCCCAGATTAGATAATAGTTTAGTATTATTACTCTTGCGTAACTGAGTAATGGTTTTAAGATTAAAACTAGACTGGTTTTAATCTAGACTATTGATGGAAGAGAAGCAGTATGCAGTGCATAAACCACACGAGAGTTGTGCAACAGACAGAGACCACTTGCAGTGCCAAGAACCGCTAAGTCAGTACATCCAGAAGTAGCTGCACCACATGGTTGTAACCAGTGATAGCAAAGGTAAGGTTTACGTTGTCATGCTCAGCCAAGATAGACTTAGAGGAGACGGCATCAGTGGGAAACTTTGCATGCTCAGACAGTCAGGAGTAATGAAGAATCCACCTCACCAAGACCTTCAGCTGAGAGTCAGAAATAATGATGTGCTTGGAGTAGCCATTTGGTACAATGTGTGTACAACAGCTGCACAAGGGCTGGATGACTACTACTCAAAAGTCAGAAGAACCAAGCAAAGGAACACCCACTTTACTCTTTTCCTTCTCCCTAAAACAGTAACTGGGATGGATAAATATATCTATATATGGAGATATATATATATATCCAGAAAGAGCCATGCAGTAATGATTTAACACCAGCATGTTTCCAAAACTGGCAGCCTCTAAGTCTCTCAAAAGGAATCACAAAGCCACAATGAAGGATGGGTGAAGCACCACCAACCTATATACAGAAAAAGAGGACAGAACAGGAACACCTGTAGCAAACTGCACTCAGTCTTACACCAAGAAATAACTACTTCTTTAGAGACAACAAGGGAGTCTTTGTCAAGAACACTAAACAGTCATCCAGGTCCCAAAAAGCTTTTCTAAAGAGAACGTTTAGATTTCATACTGCCATTTTGCACAGAAAGCATAATTTCAGCACTAATTTCTTTGACTAGCTTGCCAAGCTCACTGTTTCAGTCCAGAGCTGCACCTGAAGAATAATTCCTTTAAAGAAGATGCAAGGTTTTATATATATATGAGTTTGCTTTACTAAGCTCCACAAAGTGAAAATCCTAATACTGCATAACCACTGATGCAAGAACTAGTTATTCACAAAAACCACTCTTCTCAACCCAATGTGTTCTGGTTTTATTTGAGCTTCAGCATCTTTAATTACAAGCTGCTCCACCAACACAAATCAGTTTTCAAACATCTGGGCTGACAAATCAAGAAGCAATTGTTTGGTTCTTAATCATATTTAATTACTCCAATTTCCGGAAAAAAAAACCAAACATTTAATTGATAAAAGATGACTTCTTAGAAGATGTGTTCTGGAAAGGACGACTTTTAAGCTAGCTAAACCAAACAGCAGTATTCAGGTATGAACAGAATAAGTGCAAATCAGCAGAAGATTTGCCAAGCATTAAACAAGTCCAAGTAATGAAGATATCATAAGAGTTCATGCTTTGCGACAGGTCTATCTCCATCAGAAGAAGAGTTTCATCTCCAAGTGACATCGTACTGCAGCTGACATGATATTCCCCAACAGCACTGCCTATGGCAGTGTCATCGGTTTACGGGCAGGTTTGGCCCGGTTCCGTGACGATTGGTGCGGGGGACCCACAGACCCACGCCCCAGGAAAGGGGAAGGGGGAAAGGGAAAAGGGAATAGGGAGATGGGCCTAGAAACAAAACAGCAGCAACGATCTGAGGAGGAAAACTAATTTACTAAATAGATATCAGAAAGCAAAATAGCACAATATAATACAATATAATTGGAATTAAAGCTAATAAATCAAATAAAATGAGCAAGAGAGAGTGTCCGATAAACCGAAGGCCTTACGCTAACGCTGAAGGCGAGACGGCAGCGAGCACCCACTGCTGAGTCGATCCCAAAGGAAAAAAGAGTGTCCCGTGACCACAGACAGTTTTTATCTTCCCCTCTAAGCGTAAATACGTAAGAACGCAAAGCATCGCAAAGTCCTCTGGGGAATGTAGTTCTTCTACTCTTCTGATACAGGTATACCTGGAACTATCGATGATCCATGGAGCTGGAACCTTAACTCTTTAACTCTAAATGCACTTCATGATGTTATGATGTGGAATACCAGTACCAAAAATCATAAAACCATGACAGGCAGGAATAGGCGTTAAGTCTTCTAAACAAAACTTGTAACTTATTCTCATCTTTTCCCCAAAAGAATACCACTGAAATTCAACAACAGGGCAGCTTCCTGTTATTAAGAAGGTTTTAAGACAATTCTTAATTTAAATGTTCATTTAATGTTTTAATGGCAATAAAAACAATTCTAACATTGAAATTCGTATTACGTATCTATTTGGTGCATGCATCTCCCAAAAGGAATGCATACCTTAGTTACTTCCACATGCTTATGGTTTATGACTTTGTCATTAGCTGTCTTTTATCAAGCCATTTAAAGGCCAAACTATTTAAAGAAACTACAGTAAGGAATATCGCAGCTACAAAGAGTAACACTAAACAATATAGAATTAAAGATCTCAAAAGTAAGAAAGATAACATCTAACTGAAAAACAAGTTCAGTTTTCACAAACTCCAATCAAGCAATTTCTTATACTTCTTTGAAACTGGACACCCAGCTTGGAGGTACTAACACGCTGTGAGCACAGCTATTGCTCCACAGACAGGAAACTTTACTGAATAACACCTAACATGGGTGAGGTGAGAAGTTCCAGACAAAGGTTGCATAGCAAGAAGCCAAGTTTGCAGAATTTATATGCGCCACTTTTCTGCAGAATAATCATTCATGAAGTGATTGGTACTTTTAACCATGAAGCAGTTTCCCCAGTTTCTTGCTGTTTATCCAGTAACCACTGTTAATCTCTCCCAGAAGGCTAGAAGACCTTCCCAAGCTAAAAGCAATTTGAAGGACACTGGACAGATCACAGCTTCAACTGAATGAAAGGACAGGCCAGTCCTACAGCTACATTCAGAGTGCCTAAGGATCCTGATGGCAGGAGCTCTCATTCAAAGAGCTGCCCAATGCATACACTGTAGTCCCTCTTGCAACTCTGAAGCACACTAAAGAGTGTCCCTGCACAGTGACAGGATGCATAATATTCAAGACTAGGGACACCAACAGCTCACTTTAGGCCAATTTCCTTGATGCTCTCCTTGTGCTGAAAGAGTGAAGCAGTACCAAAACCTGGAAAACCTTACCTTTGTATTTCCTCAAATGAGAGCAGCACCTGACTCATTAGGAGCATATGGGTAAAACTCCAAGTAAAATAAAAATGGTACATCATGTTTATTTTGACAATAGGCACACAAACTGTAGTTGATGGACAAGTTCACAGCCTTTCTTCTTTCCAAAGAATTTCTTTTTACCTGTCCTTACATTTTACCACAACTCTATCATGCAAACACAGATTCTTAGTTCCCCTGGAACAACATTCATACTTTGTAAATTCTTCAGTCAAGATCATTCAGTCTGCTGCAATTCAGTGCTAAGAATAAGACCAATCAGCATGTCCCTCCAGTAGCCATAGCTGTAACTCAAACAGGAGATGAGCTGAGGTGAAAGAAAAGTCTGTGGTAATCCCTGCACAAAATACACTCATCCAAGAGCATTACCACAGTCATTCAGGAGCGTAATGGCTAGAAGCATTTTTCTCACTGGTCATATAGATTTGGCAAATAAAATCATGTCAATGGACACTCCATCAAGAACTCAAAGATGCCATCAAACAGATATATCAAGTCCAAGACACAATATGGACCCCAGATATTCCCATGAGATCGGAGGAAAACAAACAGTCACTTGAAAAGCAACTGCACTTCCTCTGTTCATAGCTCTGGTTTTGTTCTGAAAAGAGGTTTCCACCTTATTCACTGATGTGAACGTGTCAAACACAGAAAGTAAAGTGGCACTAAGAAGCAAGGTTTTCTTGTTTCTTTCTATTGGAGATAATATAGACAACTACAACAAAAGGTATTACAGTTATTAGCAATTATCAGCCATTAGAATGAAGAGGTACACCACACGCATTCCAGTTGTTCCATCCCACTGCATTACCTTTGCTGTACAGATTATGGCTGCTGTTGACCAACAAAGAAAGGCAACAGCCACAGGCACATCCAGCAGTACAAGTCAGTTCACCAAAACCCACCGTGGGTTATAACATCGCAGTTGCTAGTGTTTTGAGTGCACTGGTTTAATTTCCCTGCAGAACTCCTAAGTACTCTCTCCTGGACATGCGTGGTTATGTGGATCTGCATCTATTACATGCAAAAATAAGCTTGGGTCCATTTTTAATAAGGTATTTAAGGACATGGGAAAAACAACTGTGAAACCACTGTAAATATTTGAAGATTGCTGAAAGCACAACAGTAACTTGGTATTTAGATGTCAGTAAACTGGAAAAGATAGTATCAATCTTATGATTTAAAAAAAAAATCAAAAAGTCTAACCAAATGGCAGAGCCAGAGGAACACAGCTAAAGGGGAATGAAAGTAGAGACTGGAGAGCTAACATAAGTGGGCAATGCAGAGCCACGCTGGCAGCAGCTCAAGTTATTCCTGATGCAACAACTACATACTAACTGAAACAGTTTAAAGAAAGCAACTGAAGTGCAGAAGTAACAGAATAATTAGGGATTAAAGCAATTAATCCAAGGGAAGGAAAATCTAATGAAGTGAAACATGAGTTAATACCATTTGGTAGAAAGTTACATTCTGAAATAACTTTTTGGGACTATAAAAAAACCACTAAATTTAAGTATTAACAGTGATCTTTTTATATTTTGTTATTTGGAGGACAAAAACCTATCAAATAACACTGATTTTTCTGCAGAAAATATAAACATGCATAGCCAGTGCATTCTGCAAAATAATCTTAGTAACAACAGAGGAAATAGGAAGGCAGTAAACAACTTAAATTTTCCCATGCCTTTATCAGAACAACTGCTGAATCTAAAAACATCTTCACACATGAGTTAGAAAAGGTTGAATCTCCACAGTGAACGTACTCCCTCAAAAAAAAGCTAGGCTGTTCTCATAAAAGTGAGAATGTTTAGAAGAAGCTGCACAACAGCCAGCTATACTTTGTAAACACTGAAGAAGCTCTGAGTCTTGTTTCTCCTTTCACAGGAGAAAGCAAAATAAAGAACATTAACCTCATCCTGCTTCAGCCTCGCTGCCGCACAGCCTGAGCAGCCCAGAAACTTGCCAAGTAGCCCCCAGAACTCATGAGATACTGGCAGCTTTAGAAGCACTTGATTTTCCTGATCTAAGATTAAATGAAGTTATATTACAATAGTGAATTAAGAGATTCACTACAAGTGAGCCAAACTGAGATTGGGCCTTCTGGGGAGGCAATCACTTCAGCAACTTCTGCTTGGTAAGTATCTAACGTGGTACTTACAGGGGACTCAGCATCCCAATTACAAGATGTCTCCAGTCATAAAGCATTAGTGGCACACTAACATTAAACATATTGCATTTTCTGCATATATATTATACAGACATAAAATCACATAAATCAACCCTCATCATCAAGACAGCTAAACTGCATTCCACAGTTTCTATTACAAGTAACACTATTTCTTCTGGACTACTGAGATCATTAGTTACTTGGCATGTTAGATCTCAGCTCAGCTCTGAAACTTACAAAAAATATCATATTTGACATTTTCCATAATAATTCTGTTCTGTGCAAGAATCTTTGCTTTCAGAAAAAAAATAAAGTCCACTTCTTACATGCTTGATCGCAGATAGAAGTTTGAAGCCACAAAAGACAGGAGTTAGAAATAAGAGCCCAAAATATATTGCATCATTACTTTGTTCATTTCTCACTTTGCCGAGGCATTTATATCACATCATCACAGTCTTACAGCCAAAATCAGCTCCTCAGAAGTATGCCCAAAAAAAAAAATAAAATAGGATGAAGAACTAAGTTATGCATTGAAAATAAATAGCAAGCCTTCACATAAACTGCTAGGAAAGATACTATGACAGCAGCCTTGAGGTGACATCTAGGAAAAGTTTGACATTTGGTCAAATATTTTAAACCTATGAAACCTTTATATCCAGAACCACATTTATACTGTGCAGAAAATGATGCTGAGCAGAGTTTTAGTACCAAAACCATCTGATTGTTTCTACTTTGGCCGCAGCTACAAGGCAGTCTGATCTCAGCCAGGAATCACAACTCCGTAATATTTTTTAAAACTACATGAATTTTAAATGTAGCCTTGTTACCACACACACAATTAACCTCTATGAAAACAGCACTCAAAAGCAAACTACTGCTCACCCACAGTAATTAGCACTGAGAACTAATTGCTGGTATCAGCTCACGTGGGGCAGCCACTGCAATGCATCATTGTATCTCCACAGGAATACAACGTATGTCAGTGTGAACAGGCAATTTTCAACTCCTATTTTACTTACTGATCCAGACTGCAGTCATATTGGTCACTACTACTCACTCCAGAAACATCAGAGACAAAAGGTTGCAAAGATAAGTTGCATTCTATAAAAAGCTTACTCCTCACTGCAAAGAGAGTAATACTTATTCCTAATGAAAGAAGGAAAAAAAAAAAGAGATAATTATTAAGCACAAACACCTGTTTACAATTTCCATATCACCTGATTTGTTAGGTGAGGTGCAATATTAACAAATCTTCACGTTACAGCTAGTCTTAAGCTATCATCAGCTTCACGATGGAAACGCCCATTACTTAATTGCTTTACCTGCCACAGCACGAGTGGATCTTTTAGACCAATCCCACACGAGGGATTTAGCACAGTTCCGCAGTTTGTTACAGCTCACGCTGTGAAAATAAATAAAACAAAATGCCCCAGCACAACCCTCACCCCAGTGTCAGATGCCAGAGCTGCGTCTGCATCAAGGGCACATATAAACGCAGAGAGAAGGGGATACTCAGTTTTCTGCTTTGCTCCGGAACTTGAAATAAACGCGGAGAGAGGAGGTGCTGGCGGTTTTTTTTTTTTTTTTTTTTTCCTCTCCATAAATATTTGAGCTGCCGCCTCGGAACAACGGTATCAGGTATAAGCTCGGTGTCCTTCCCAGGCGCTCTCCTCTCCTCTGTGTGCACGGACGGGCACGGAGCAACGGCGCACACCGGGAGGGCTTCTCCTCGGGACCCAGCTGCGCTGCCGCCGCGCTGCACACCGCGGCCGTTCGGGAACACGGAGGCTGAGCGGAGTGCCGCTGCCCTTCAACCCGGCCCCGCGCTCGCAGCTCGGCCCCCGCACCGCACGCTGTCGCTCCGAGCTCCCGTTAACCGAAAATAATTACAGTAAAAACTTTTAAAACCTGAGGTTCTCGCGCCGGCTCTCAGATGCCACCCCTCGCTTCCCCTTCAGAAGTCCGATCCGAGCAGCGCAGCTCTACGCCGCCCCGCCCTGGGCTGTCCCGCACCGCCCTCCGGCCGCACCTGCCGCCCCCCGTCCCGCTCCGCTCCGCTCACCTGGCGCAGGGCCGCCCCTGGGCGGTGCTTCTGTCGGCGGGGGCGCGGAGGGGGCCCGGCCGCGCCGTTCCGCGATGAGAGGCGCAGGCAGCGAGCGGGAGAGCTGGGTCAGCGACTGGAAATACAGTCCGGCCAGCAGGGAAGCAGCTCCGAGACGCTGTCGCCGCACTGGAGCTGCTCGGTGGGGCCGGGCCCTCAGGCGGCGGCCCGGGTCGAGCAGTGCCGGCTGCAAGTGACGGCTAACGACTGCAGAACTCGTCTTTGTTTTCTTTTTAACCGCGCGTGGCTCCGCGCACGGCGCGTGAAAGGCGTTGAGGGCGCGCGAGTGGCTGCCTCGCAGGCCCGCCCGGCAGCCCGGCCCGGAGTAAATGATTAACCCGGGGCAGCGGAAGGGCAGGCCGGGCCGCATTCCCCTCGCCTCGCCCGGCCCACGCTGCCCGGGACGAGCGCCCTCGCAGCCCCGCTCACTCCCTCTGGCCTTGTCCGGCCCGGTGCTCCCGTCCCAGGTGGGAGACCGTGGAAAGCGCCCAGTTGTTCTGCAAGGTCAGCCGGGATTAGCCTAATGCAGCGGTGCCGAAAGGCCCGAGCTTTATTTTCTTAACGGCTGCAGGATGCCGTATTTGTGCTGAGTTTATGCAAAATAGGATATGAGTGCAAACAGAGACGAAGTTTATGCGTTCGGCGATAACTACTACAGCTTTAACTCTGCCTTCTGGTGCCTTGTGTTGTGACACTTGCTCTCTGTGCTTTGGCTCTCCTACGAGTGGTGGCAGAGCCTGTGCTCCCCTCCCAGGGCTGTATCAGGGAGTGACTACAGCTGTGTCTCGTGCCAGACCAGCGGAAGGAGAGTGTCCGTGTGTTAGAGGCTCTCCCGACTCCAGGGAAAGGAGTGTTGTATCTCAGCACTGCTATGAGTGAAAAGCTGCTTTTTTTTTTATCAGCAGTGATACCGTTCCAGTGAAGGATGTGAACTGGGTGAACAAGTCCTTCATACAGTATTAATAAACATTACCTGTTTTCCACACGCTCTGCTGTTTTCAGTGAGGCTCGTGTCAGGCTCCCTGACAGGTGCTTTGGAGGCTAGGCACCAAAGCAGTGTCTGCAACCAGTGGATCTGCCCATAACATGAGATACAGGGGGAAGATCCTTCATTCACCTTTACAAAGCTCCAGAAGGTAAGCTCTGGCTATGTAACATCTGGGCAAAGAAGCTTTCCAGTGCCAGGAAGACACCCTGCTGCCATAGCAGCCTCGGGGCTCATTATGTGCCCAAATAGGAATCTGCACAGAACAGATTTGGTGACTTCATAGGAAATGCTTGACATCACAATAATTCCCTGACCTTCCTTCCACCCTCCGCTACCATATACAGTTGCTGGCTATTTATATATGATGAATATGATTCAGAATTGAACAAGCCAGGAAGACACTAAATCCTTCAACCTACTAATTAAAAATTTGGATATAGCATGATTACTTTGTTCCATCACCACATGAAAGAGGACTATTTGTTTTTATTGTGGTTAGCTTAGTAGTAACAAACAAAATATTTTATTCCTATCCACGAGAAGCGATCTTGCCCATCTTAATGGGCTTCGTCCAAAGTGTGCTGGAATCAGTAGTAGTATGCATGGGCTTTGAATTACCATGTGACTGCAGATCTGGTGAGCTGGATTAGAGCAAGAGTGCTGTCGGACTACAAGGCTGAGCATTGTAGAGTTAGACATCCCAAGAGGGAATAATGACTGTCTTTTAGTGAGACTCTGTACAGTGCTTTAGTCCTTGGAAGGCAAACCCTTCAGTATTGCAGCTGAAGCACTCTGTCAGGCATCTGTTGCTGTGGCTGGACGTGTGGAGCAAGGAACATTGTGAGATTTTTGTGGTGTCATTAGATTACTGCTCGTGTGAAATTGAGTGATAGATAGTTTACATAGCCGGCCTTTTAGCAGAGTTCACAGGCATGGCTCCAACTGTACATATGGAGGCTAATATTGGTTACAACTTGAAAATGCCTCTGTCTTTGTTCTTGTGAGGATCGACTGACTGCTACATCTGAAAGCTTGTCATGTTGATCTTATCCCACCAAAAATCACAGTGCTTTCACTGTACACTGTGACTGTTCTACTGCAACTGGCTCTTTCTTTTTTCCTGGTCCAACTATTTGTCTAGATCTTTTGTACAACAGGAAAAAGAAATCAGTTAAATATATATTTATATGTATAACACTTAGATTCTTTTAAACTGAGATAAGAATGAGGGAATTTGAGAACAGTTGCATTGGCATTTCATAAAAATCTTCCCTAATTCAATGTGACCGGAATTCAGGTTGACAATGATAGTAGAAATCATTACACAGAGAAAATGTTTGTCAGGTCCCATCAAGGAGGATTTCAAAGAAATGGACAAGGAAAGAGAAGAAACCAGTTAAGGCCACTGACATCTGTACAATTTACTTTTTTTTTTTTTTTTTGCATCGTTTGCTCTTGGTGATCTCTTTCTTGGGGTTCCAATCAAATGCTGTTGGAAAACAGTTGTTGTAATTACAGCCTCCCAACACCCCTTTCTTATGTTGATAAGTAGCAATGAGATAACTTTTGTCTCTTTTTTTTTTTTCTCCTCAGTTGTTCTATTCCTTTTTTTTTGTTTGCTTTTTCTGTAAATGTTTGATGAAGAATTATTATGTTGCTTAACCATTTAAAAGGAGGGAAGGAAAAGAGAAAGAAGTAAGAAAGGAAAAAAAAAAAACCTTACAAAAAGAAGAGAAATAGAATACAAATGATAACAAAGGGGAAGGCACCCAAAACTACAACGAGGAATAAAGCAGAGTATAGAATTAGAAAGACCAGAGCAAAGGATGAAGAACATAGGCTGCATGTCTATACTCATATCTTAGGCCCCACAAGTACCTCTAAAAGGACTGGAAAGATACACTGCTGAGATGGGCATATGGCTGTCTTTAATAATAGATATGATTGCAGGAGGTGTAAATAAATTGAAATAGTACCACGTAACTTGAGTATCAATAGCAATAAAAATGCAGCAGTACAGGGTAGCCAAGTCAGTATTCTTTTGGTATCCAGTGTAATAGATGGCTTTGAATAGGTTATTAGGGAACTACTCCTGACTCTTAATGGTTGGTTGCACTGCACTTTAATATTGTATGATAATTGGCTAAAAAAGCTTTCTTGTAACAGGGACTGAAATTCAAATTTCCCCACTCCGAGCCATATACCTTAATTGCTGCGTTGCAAAATGATGCTTTGCTTCCCTGTCCCAATGAGTGTGGATTAGTTTGTTCAGAATAACAGCTTTCCAGCAGGCACAATGAAAGGTGTTCCACCAAACTAGCCTCTGGCCTGGTGACGAAGGGAATTTCCTGGGAAGTGAGAGGTATAGATTCAGTACTGTCCTTAATACACTCTCCGGGCTTCTAAGGTGTTGTCTGCTGGGCCATCCCGCTGGCATGCTGAAAGATACTGAAGTCCAAGTGCAGACACTGCTTCAGCATAGATCAATAATTAAATGCTTTAGATGCCGAGAACACTGTAACTTCAGCATCAGGAGCTAGCAGCTCAGGTGCTTCTTGCACTGTCTATTAGAAATTCTGGTCTGCGGTACTGGTGCTTCTGGGGTGGGGGCACCTGCCTCAGAGCTGTGGGCTAGGAAACCAGGCCAGAACTTGAGGGTTTCAGTTCTTAACACTACAACAGATAATCTGTTGTGGATAAGGCTTATCTTTGCTGGGCTTGGGAGAGCACTTGTTGTGGATTTGTTCTTGTTCAGTGGTGTACTCACTGGTAATCCAGGGCATTGTGAGACAGACTTCTGTGAGATAAAATTCCAGCACGCTGAAGGTGAGCATACTCTGTTGAGATTTTTCATTTTATTATGTTTAAGGTGGGGTGAGGGCCAGTGGAGACATGTAATGGATGTCAATAACTACATTTAATTTCTTTGGCAACTGGTAAGTACTGTTCTCCTTTGTTTGCTTATGCAGACTATGTTTAAAGTATTTCATAATATAAATCAAGCCTTTCTGGAGGCCAGTGCCAATTTTGGTTGAAGAAATGCATAGCACCACAGTTGAAAGTTTTCATTATCCTCTGAGGCTCAATTACTAATGAATATTCTTTAATTTTTTTTTACCACACACTTCACATTCATATGACTTCTTTTTTGCCCAAGGCCTATTTGAATAAAACTGTGTATTCCTGCCTTGACAACATACTGACGATGTGTGTTAAGGGAAAATAATTAGGGATAGCCCTGCTGACAGTGTTGCTGGATGGTAACTTGCACCAAATCCTATAATTTTACTGGTGATTTTACCTGGAATAGCTGGAAGTAAAATAATTCTCTTGTAAGAATCTTGTAATTCTCATCCGCGCTTCAGAAAATAGACAGTCTGTGGATATATCTCTGGGCTAAATTAATCCCTTAAGTAAAAATTTTCTTAATTTGGTTTCAATGAAACAAGGTCCAGTGCTATGCTTGTAAGCAGCACTGGTGAAAAACTTGAAAATGTTCTTAAAGCTTTAAGCATTAGACAGTTGTAGTTCACTTGATTCTCTAATGTAATAAAAGTCTTCCTTTCCCAAGCCATTATCAGTGAGGCAAACCCCAGCACTGTCTGTGTTATTAATTATTTATTCTTTCCATTTTTTTCCTTAATGCACATTAAAGAATTGACTCTTGGCTTCTAATACAATTCTGAAGAACAAACTCAATCAATAATATTTGGAAATGTTTTCTTATGACAAATAAAATAATGAGAAGGACAGTAAGTTTCATCTCCTGTGGAGTTAAGATAACAGTTTAACTACTTTATTCCTGTTCGTATTTTGATAAATCTAGATAAGATGATTTTTTTCTTATGTATAGTAATGATTGTTGGAGAATTTTAACATTGTTCTTATAGATATGTTAATTACTTTTCTGTTATTTTTCCTACTTGAAATGAAATGACTGCTTTTTCCCCCTTGTTTCCTTGGTTTTGTTTTCACAAGCTTGTATAACCATGTGCTGAACAATAGATTTATGGTTTTGTACATTGTTGTAATCCTTTGATATTTTCCATGTGTGTTATTTTTAAGCTAACTTTCACATAAGCAGATCTTTGCAAAAGTTCCAGACATGGCTGCTCGTCTATTCTGATAGAAAAACAAACAAACTAGAAGATCATACAGTGAATGGAGGGCCCAGCACATTGCAGTGTTTTCAATGCATGTGAGTATAATTGCGAATTTAATTGCCTTTGACAAGGCAATGAGAAGGGACATTTCAGCTATGTAAGGATGTGGCTAAACCTTGCAGAAGTGTACTGGTTGTAATGGTGGCTGCTAGGAAAAGGTTAAATTGTGGATTGTACGTAAAAGATGTTTGAGAGATTCATATACTGACAAAATATGAAGAACTATAGTCACACCTGCGAATTTTCCAAAAGAATTGTGATATTCTTTGTAGATATCAAGAAACCACTGAACAGGAAAAAAAAAATTAAGAATCCTGATTTTCAGCCATTCTATGGGACCCATTGCAAATTAGAGGAGAAATGGAGGAACTCTCCAAACAAATTGCTGGTGGAGGTATTGCAGAAGTAGGGGAAAGTGGTTTCATCACTGGCCCATTATGGACTTAATATTTTGAAAAAACAAATCTTGCTGAAGCAAAACCAATTGTGTTCTTATCTGTAGCCAGTCAGCTACTATTTAAATGGCACTGAAGATTACTTCCTCCTGTGACTTTCCTGTGATTAAGGGACAAATAAATGATACTGCTACTGCAGCACCTCCCTCATTTGGGGCTCGGGTGTGAGATGTAAGTTATCAGGGTTTAGCGACTATTATTTGCACTGTGGCAACTGCAGACATGGGGATGAATAGGCTCTTAGCCAGCAGCAATGGCCTGGTGATGTGACTTGGTGTGACAGGAGAGCAGGCTAAGCTAACTTGCATATAGCAAATGCAAAGTAATACATGCTGACAATTTCTGCAGATCAGCTGATGTATTACAAGTTGTTAATGTGAGTTAACTTCATGGTACTTCTGAGGTCACAAGACAGTTTAGTGTCCCACGCTTCTCTTTAGTTAGACTCTGCTCTAACAGTAATGGCCTTTCTGTAGGCTTCTGGGGATTTCATATCTCTATGCATGCAAATGTATTGCATTACACACAATGCCTTGAGATTGCAAGTTATACCAGGATTCATAGTGGCTGGAGTAGTCCAGTGTCAAAGTAGTTGCATATGTAATGGGACAGAACCAATCGAGAAATGACAGTAATTGTCATAAAGGCAGTACATTCCAGACAGAGACTTGTACCAATAACAGAGAGAGGAAGAGTTTGAAGCCAGTTCAGTGTGGCAACAAGATGTTCCCATCTGAGCCTTAGTGAGACAGGATGGAAGGAAATAATGCTTTAAGGAAGCTGCACTGCAGCAGCCTTTGGCAGGATTTCACACTGCTTACTCAGAAGGGAACTGTTAAAGGTGAAAAGCCCGACAACTAGAGAATGAAACCTTTTCCTCATCTCTTTTCCCATACTCCCTATTATAGACAGGTGAATTCCAACATTAATGAAAGGACAGCGTGTACTTTCGATTTTGAGGAATACTGAATGCTGTTCTGTATGCATGAAAGGGGAAAACACACATGAAATTTAGAGTGAAATAATCCAATAGGAGAAAAGATCCATTTTTTTACATTTGTACTTAATGTCTTTTAGTCCATGTTTTCCATTGCAGCATGGATCACTTAGAGGTCTTCTTACACTAATTCATGTTTCAACCAAAACTCATTTTTCTTAGAAAAGATTTGATTAAGTATTATTTTTGTTTCCCATTTCAATATTTGTTCTAAATAATCAAAGAATCATTGCTAGGGAAAAAAGCACCTTGATTGCAACAGCATGGGAGACTGTTGTTCTTGGCATAATTTTAATGGATGGGCAGGCCTCACAGTAAAAAATTATATATTCCTGTCTAGGATTTCCCTTTGAGCCCATTGACTTTCCAAATTGGGCAAGATACATTGTTGAATCAGGTGCATCTGAAATAAAAAGAACATTACCTTGCTGGAAAATTGCAAGTAAATGAAAAAGGTATTGTAAACATTATGTATAGACAACACTCCTCATCTGAGATATAGTAGGATTCATCTATGATGTTGTGTTGCTATTTCATTCCAAAAAGACAGTGTAAATAAATGAGTTTTTGGATACTCTAGGTAAAATTTGGGTAAATATTTTAAGCGTGCATTATTTTGTCTATTGTGCTGTTTTAAATGTTAATTGAACATACAATGAACTGTAACAACAAAAAAAAAAGTTTAACATGAAGTTATGAAGATACTAATGTTAACATTGTGTGGGCAGTCTGTTTTGTTTCTTGTTATTGCTTCAGTACCTTTTTCTGATAGCCCAGTAGTCCTGGATAGGAGGAAGAAAATTTAAGTTGCAGTAGGAATTAAATACTTCTTCATTGCTGATGGCTTGTTTTCTGTTAGCTAAACTTAGGGCTAGCATGTAGGTTAGCCACCAAGATGCAACATCAGAATCTTCTGAAGGCAGAAGTCAGTTTACTTTCAAAAGGGATTATGAAAAACATGTATGTTTTTTATTGTGATGAGCTTCTGAGCCAGAGCTGGATTGCACTCCAGAAGAGTACTCGTTCCTGCTGTCCCACATGGCGCCCTCCTTAACCACAATCTTTTGCTCAACTTCCTATTAGCATTTGTCAAGTTTTATAATTTTGCAGTCTGAAATGCAAACAGTAGCAACAAATAGCATTTTCTAAGTTCATACATATGACTAGAATTATCTGAGGAATTCTTCTTTGTCTGACTGTTATTTCATCATGTGATACTTTGTCTGTATCACAGAAGACTGTGAAATACCATACATATTATGTATGATATACACACTGACTTGTACTTCTGGATTTTGTTTGCCATTTGCTGTGAGCAGCTTGCAGTGGGTTTTAAATGGTTATAACAGGCACTGTTCACATTAAGAATTACTGATCCTCTGTCTCTCTCTCTCTCTGAATATTGATATAATGGATGGTGGTGCCGGCTATAGCTGATTACTTCCTGCTCTTTAGTCCTGCTGTCTTTGTGGAACCTGAAGCTGCAGTTTTCCTTAATTAATCATATTGGTCAAGAAACTGAAGACAGTAAGTGTAGGGGAGACTTCTGCAATTGTCAGCACTTATTTCCTTTAAATACACAGCTTGGATATTAGCTAGCAGAAGTAATTTTTTAGGGAGGACTTTGGGCATTTTTACCCCAACAAACTTCTGCAGTATACCTCTCCCAGAGACCAAATTCTTCACTTTGCAGAAAGCTTCCCAAACTGAGGCATTATACTACCTTAAACCTTAGACAATGATTATAAACTTGCATCCTGGTGAAAAATCTTAGGATTCTTTATTATCACAGGTGTTCTGTAAAACAGGTAAACCATACTTATCTCATACACAAGTAGAGAGTATCAAAGGTTTCTGTAACTTGCTGCGTGATGCAGAGAAAATTGGAGATGAAGGGGGAAACATTCTTACTCCTGTAGCTATGTCTTCAATTTTAAGTTTAATTTCTTCATTTCATACAGTAGTTTTTATTCTTCTTTATATTAAGAAAATGAAATCCATGGATCAGAGCAGTTCATTTTTTTCTCTGACTTTCAAAATGTGTATGTCCCACAAATTTGGTAACTTGTTCTCCTCCTACTTTAGTTGGATTCCCTGATGGGTAAAATAGTGAAATAAACAGTACTGTAGTATTTTTTTTTTTCCCTTCAGATGATAATACAAGGTTTGCTTAAAATATTTATCAGATAATCTAAGAAACACATTTGTTGCTGAAGATTTATACCATATTTCGAAGAAGTGAATTGCTGAAACTTGCTTTTTTTAATAATTAAACTTGAATGCACTCCAGCAAAGGCTTTCTCTGGTATCACATCAGAGTTGCTTGCATTTAAATTAGTGGGTCAGCAAGACAGGACAGTGGAACCTTTTATTAGCAGCTGACTTCTCTCGAGTCTCATTTTACATTTTCAGTTCCAGCACTATTCAGCTGAAAGAAGATATTGTAGGTAAAATAAAGGACGTAAATAACAGAGACAAGGCAGCTGCCAGACATCAGCTTCCACTGAGATCTTCAAAAATATCTGTATTCTCAGTGATAGTGTAATGAATCGTAATGCAGCATGTTTCCTTGTGAAACAGGTAGGTTTTTGTATTCTCTGGTAAGAGTTTTTCATAAGCTAAGTCTATGGAAAAAGGGTCAGTATTTTTTAAGGCTGTCTTAAATGAAGAGAATGACCATCAAGTGAGAAACAATGGTAAACATCTGTATAAATTAAATTCCACTTGCTGGAATCTTTGTGATACTATTGTTATCCAAGGAAGTCCACATTTTCCCCGCAGTCACTTTGTGATGTACCAGAAGACCTTGCAAATGAATTTAGTAACATTATTATTGTGTCAGGATATTGAACAGCCTGATGCTCATTCAACATCTTTTAGTGGTGGTGTTCTTTGAATAGCTGCAGGATGTCTTTATTTCTCTTGTATTTTGTTTTTGAGGACTAATTACTGTAAAAATGACAGCGATATTGTGAGATGTACTTAGGGAGCATCTAGTGTGCTATCCATTGCCAAGTAAGTCAGAGGTGCTGTGTTTTTCTCTTTAGTTCTAGTTCTTTCTTCTCTGACTGGACATAAGTAAAGATTTTTTTTGTTCTGGCACCATAGGGTAAGGTTGTTGATCATTAGTGTATTCTGAATTACAGAGCATGTACAAAGTTACAGGGCTACATTCCCTACAGAATGATATTTAATGAATACGTATTAGAACTTCATAAGGAGGAGGTAGAATACTAGAAAGGGTTTGTTGTTACAGCTGTGTTTTCTTTGGGATACAATGTAAATGATCTGCTTGAGGAGCAGATTACAGAGCTAATTCATCCCCACTGTAACTTCACTGGATTTAGTTAATTCACATGGAATTTTTCCATCCTTAAAAAAAAAAAAAAATCAGATTGCAGATTATATGACTGGATCGGTGTCCAGTATGTAATGATTTAATGTGTATCTTATTGTTAGCATCTTGTTATTATGAAACTTTATTCTAGCTTCAGAAGCTCAAATATTTTCATTTACTGTTGAGACTTAAAGAGAAAAATAAAGTAGAATTTAGTTTCGTCATGGATTGCAAATATTAATGACTTTTTTTCCAAGCATAAACATAGAAAGGAAGCCCTTCCTTCACTACTTTAAAACCTTTTGCTTAGGCAATTTAGGAGTAACTTGTGTTCTTCCAGATTGGTCTTTCTTTTCCTCTGTGCTAAGTCAAAGGAGTAGAGAAATCATCTGTGAAGCTGTTAAGCCTCTTGTTAGGAAGAGGCTGTATGAGGAATAGATGAGAACTGTGCTGAGATTTTTAATCATGCTGCATAGTAGAAATGGAGAGGATTCAGTGGCAGAGAAATAAACAATTTGAATGAGAATTATTGCAAAAACTTCCATGGCATATTTAAAGTAAATCATTCAAAACTATTTGGGAAAAAAAATAAAAAGAAATGCATTAAAAATCTCTTATCACAAGATAGAATGCTTGCATATATTGCAAGTGTTAATAATTATAACTTAAAAATACTAACTTAAAGACTTTCCAGCAATTACATGAGGCATTTGCTGAGTACCACGATTTATTTCAGAGAGTGCTTTGCTCCCCATATACCTATCTGGGAAATGTTAGCAGTAGTTTACAAATGTAGTATTACCTAAGAAAGTAGAACATGTACAGAGCACCATCTAGTGCAGGATATCACTAACACAAAAGTCTTTCTACTGTCACTTGTCTTTGTTTAGCTAATTTGTTAAGAACCATCACATTGAAGAAAGAGCCAGCCCTTTTGGCCATGTAATTCTTTGGGACTTTCAGCTCAGGACAAGAAAATTGGAAGCACTGAAAGTCAGGTAATCATCTGTGAGAACGACATTCTTCTAAGAGGAATCTGCTTATCCTCATGCCCACAGTGCTGGGTGATACTCTCATTACAATAAATAATGTCCAATCTAGGTATTAACCAGGGTGGACATTGATTCCGACAACATTTTACAGACCTAATTGCCATTTTAGATTCCTCAGGTGCACCATTTAGCACCTCAAAGCCTTCACTTAGCTTCTGCAGAACCTCAGTTATCCAGTTTCCGTAAGCCTAGGTATTCACCACTTGCATATGCAAGTCATGACTAATGGACAAAATTAAATATTTGATTACCATTAAGAACGGAAGAAATAAAGGAAGTTTAGATTCAATAGGAGGCAAGCAAAAGAAACAGGCAACCACTATGAAGTGCTGAGGAAGGACAGAAAAGGATGAGCTACAGGGGTTGTTTGTTTCTTTATTTATTTATGCAAAGGCTGTGTTTCAGTTCTTTTGCACGCAACCAAATACTGATTAAACAACCCTGGGGCCAAATTCATGTATTTGGATATCAATATTATATTTCTGATGCAGTCTGTTTAGCATTAAGTTTGTATTTAGAGGAACTGCCTTAGTTAATTGAACATGTAACAGTGATAAGCTGGCTTTCATCCTGCACTAAACAAAGGCTGAAATCAGCCACAGGGACTTGAAAAGGATGATTTTGGATGAAGTACTATGTTCTCAAGCCACCATCACTGTAAAGTTTTATCTACTCTTCTTATGAAGAGAAGATCAACAAACATTGCAACGTTGCTGTTTATAGATTTAAATGCTCTATTGCATATGGAGTTTGGATGAATGCTTGAAACATTGCTCATTTGCCAATTCTCAGACATATCCTGAGGAAAATCCTAGTTTTAAATGGCTCTGTTTTTTGCATTCTAAGCAATTAAAACAACAAGAAAACAAGACAGAAACAAGTAAAAACTTTTGAAAAAGTTTCCCTGGACACTTTCTTTGCTTTTACTACTTCTTACACAAGTGCTAAAAAGAACCTACTGCTGAAGCTAAAACGAGAGGGTATGCCAACTGTATTTTTCATTAGATCAAAAAGTATGAAAATTTAAGCAACATGATAAACCTAGCAAGTATTAGACCTGTCTTTCTGGGCATACTATTTTTCTAAAAGCAATGAAAAGTAGCTTTGATGGAACTGAACATTATACTTAAAGATGTTCAAGAACTGGTGTTAGGAATAACTTTTTTGGGAGTGCAGGCAGTACAGCTAAAGAGAAGTTTCCATTGGAAACTGCTTTCTTGTAAGAGTAATGATTCCCCTAGAACATATTTATTTCCTTAACAGGTATGAACAGTTACCAACAGTCAGTGCCAGGCAAATAAGGAACACTTGTGGTTTCTCTTCTAAGCTGTACTCTTTTTTTCCAGTATTTATTTATACTCACTCTTTGAAAGTAAAGAGTTTGTGTATCTGAGAACAATTACGATCGTTTTGAATTACATTATCTGTTCACATGTTTTTCATTTAGCCAAGATCATCTGCTGCACGAGGAAAGGCCACAGAGAGATGGTAAGAATTAAATACTGTATTTGTTTATTGCTAGAAGTATGCGAGGTGTATTTCAAACAGCTGGGATGTCAAAGTCCTTGTTCTGAAGAGTATCCAGTGCAAATAAACATAAAAATGCATTTTAAAATGCAGAAAAAAAGATTAGTTCCTCTTTAATTTTATGATATCCAAGAGAGAAAAGGAGTAAAATTTCCTCACATTTCGATGTAAAAAGTATTCACTCAGCTGAAAGAAGTCATTGGCATTCTCATAAGTAAAGAAAGAGGAGGGATTTACACTGAAGCAAACAAAAAGTATCACTGTGGATTATTTGAGCGTGGTTTGTACACATTAGTAAAAGTCTGTCTTTAAATTAAGCGTTACATGATTTGTCTTATCACTCTCCAAACAAATGAGCTAATCTTTCCAGCTTTTACAATTTCCACATAATGTTACCCCTGGTTTTACAAGGAATTAAATCTTTCTTCTCTTAGAGCAGCATGATTTGAAAACAATGATTTAATATTGATGTTGAATATATACATATCTGTGTATATATATGTGCACATATATGCAAACATACATAGGCCAGGCTGCCTTCCAGTCAGACACAGAATTAACATTTCATCAGGTAGCTTTCTAGGGAATGTACCGGCCCTTCTCCATGGCAGCAAACATTCATCAGTTAGTTGTTATTACTGACTGCTACAGTCTGTTGTGGTGCTAGGCACCAAAGCTATAGCTAGGCAAAGTTTCTCTTATGATTTTTGTTGTACAAGGAAAGCATGAATCTGTAACTTGAGAACAGGAAAGGCCCAGATAGCCAAGAGAAGAACTACAAAAAAAGGAAAGGCTTGTAAGTGTAAAAAACTTTGAAATGACTGAAAAGGGCATTCAAACAGAGTTGTGAAGATTAATAAATAGATTAAAAGAAAGCTTTTATGGAGTCAAGCACTGAGAACCTTTAAATGCCAGATTTTAGGTTGCCTGTGAAACATAATTCCCTCTATGCATGCATTGTGATGGTCTACACTCAAAGCATAGCTTGCATTAAAAATAGTCAGCCTTTTGGTAAAGATGCTAATCTATTTATGTCCACAGTAGATATCTGGTTACCAAAAAGAAGAATGGTATAAATACCAACCATCTAAAAATGTTAGATTGAAGTGATATTACCATCTCTAGAAATTCAACTGATTTTTGCCTGGTAGCATCCCTTCTGTTGATTTGTTCTAAAGAAGCTATTTCCACAAGGAAACCAATCTTAATGTTCTATTTAAATTGTCTTTTTGGATGCAATAGAATTCATTTTAATTTCTGAGACATAACAGTGACGATATGTTTTTCTATTAAAAAAGTAGGATTTCTTGTTACCTTTCAAGATAAAAATTCTCCATGTTAATCAATACATCCTTTCTCCTAGTCAAACTCTTATGGATTCATAAGCTGGATTATCTTCTCATTTACATCTCAGACAATATTAATTACAGAGGAATTATTCTAGACTTATATAAACATAGATGAGAAGCAAAAGTCTGCCCATCTGTTTCACTTTGGATAGATTTGTTAAACGATAAATAGTCTTAAAAAAACTCAAACAATATTAGGTTCAAAGTGTGATGGTCTGACCTTCATTACAACAGATTTTAGAGAATACCACCACCCATGCCAAGTGTACCAAACTATTCCATTGTCAGTCTTTGCAGTATAGGGACCTTTGTAGTACAAACCATTCAAGTTGGCTGAGTGACACCTGGTGGAAAAGTAAAGGAAAAGATAAATAAGATTTCATCCAAAAGATGCAAGCACTTTAGTTTCTGCAAGTCAAAAATTCACCATGTTGATAGCAGCTCAGTCTGACAGCTGCAAAAATTCACATTTGTGGTCTGCATTGCCCCTACACACAAACAGTTTAATTAGAGCACAATTGCAATTACTCTCAACATCTATGGAACAAAAGTTATTTCTGTTCTACAAGTTTTTTGACATTAGTGAATCTCAGAATTCTGCCTGTTAATCTGTCTTAATAACAAATGATTCCAGAATCCTTTAGGTCACATGTAGCAGTAGAGCCTACAACAAGCAAAAATTCTGGGAAAGAAATATTGTGATGCTTTTTACTGTTCCAGAGCAGCCCTCCTGATACCATTTTTCTGGAGCATCACAGCTGGCATTTTATTTGACTGAACTATCTAATTATATTTTTGTCTGTTTAACATACTGTAACAAATGCTGTTACAGGTTGTTAAATATGCTAACTGAAAACAAATCCATCAACCTAGCAAAACCCCAAAGGCTTGACTAGCTACCAGAACAACCTTGATACTCATTTGGTTTCTACAAGAACATATTAAGTTTAGATTTTATGTCGCCATATGGAGAGCAAAGTACTTGTTTCGTTTGCAGCACACTGCAATAGATTTGCTTTACTTATCTGCCAATTCAAAATTTTGTCATAAGTGTTGTTAATATCTGGTTGTCCGACACCATACTGGATTTCAAAAGCAGACTTGAGAAAACATTAAAACATAAAACAGTCCAAATGAACCTTATGGATATAGTTACTGGCAAATCTTAGTCCCACTGGCTTTGCTTACACTTTATTAACAACAGTTCTTGAGAAATGAAATAGAAAGAGCGATAAAAGTCTTACAGAAAAATTCTCATACATAAATGCTTATTCACTGTTTGTCATTTTTAAGACTAACTTTGTTAAAAGGTCGAAAGCTTATAAGTTGCAGATATCGAAAGTGACTTTAGTTTTGATAATGATGAACTCGTATCAGAGCTAAGAATCTTTTTAGCCATACAAATTCTGCATTGAGACAACACTTTGTATCAAAATTGATTTTGTTAGAAGTATCATAATAGATAAATCCTTCCTTTGACTTCTTTTGATGGAAACAGTCAGAAGTTGATTTTATCAGCAGTAACACAAGTCCATAATAGCCTTTAATAAAATTTATTATTATTTTAATAATAAAATAACTTATTAGTGCTGTGAGGTACTAATAGCAAAAATACATTCTGTAACAGACTGGATAAAGTAACTCGGCATACTGAAAAACAGTTGGCATATGACTGCTGATACAATTTTCTGTAGCAACAAGTCAATAGTCACCTTGAAGTTAGCCTATGTTCCTCCTTTCTTTCTGACAGGCTAGTTTTCAAAGCCAAAAACCCTACAGCAATAGTTTTAAAAGTACAGCCAACTCTCAATTATCCATGGACATTTTATCTGAGTTATATATTAACTTAGTGCCAGATGCAGATAGATGGAGTTGGTTCCCTGAAGAATGATTTGAATTCTGCCTGGACTTACTGACTCCAGCTCAGCCCTACATGAATGTAGCTATCCTGTCTTCAGAAGGTTGGTGAGGCTGAGTGAGTGAGACTTGTGGCCCCAGCATGATGTCTGCCAGCTCTACTGTGGTCATTGATGCACTGTGCAACTAGAAGTGGGAGTGCTGGAGAGAGAATAAGCACATGCCCACATAAGCTTGTTGCTCTTATTAGGCATTTCTGAACCTTCAGATCTTTGCATTGCCATGGAAGAAGGAAAGCTTATGAACTGAGTGTAGTACCAGAGAGAACCTAGCACCATGGACTTCTTTCCAGGCTGAAAATCTCTGCTTACAAACGAGAGTAGAGAAGGAGTCCAGGTTAACAAGTGCAGAAGCAAGAGATCTGAGCTATTTTCTATGCCTCTTGTATCACATCCCTTGGTATTCATATTATCTGAGTGATTCTATATTTCATTAGGCTAGATAGTATACAGCAAGGCTATAAAAAATTCCTTCACAGCTGGGAGCTCCTATACAAACCAGCCAAGAGCACTAATTTCTTCTATATTTGCTAATCTATGCACAACATATTTGTGTTCCAAGTGCTCTCCTTTCTTTGAGCTTTCCAGTACTGTGCATTTTTGTAGGATTTTATGATACTACAATTCTCTAGTATTTTGCAGTTTACAGTTTTCTATTAAGCTCAAAATAACAAGTCAGTAGCAAGACAGTGCAATACTACTACGAATAACTGATTTTCATTATCCAAATAGACTGTCACTTGACCTATGTCAGATACACATCCATAATATGAACTAGCCTAGTAGGATAGTTCAGCTATCTTTAGTAGTTATGTAGCACCAACAACAAGGTATTAATAGCTGTCAAGTTCTGCTGTAGCGCTACTTTTGCTGAGAGACCATACTTCTGTCCAGGCCAATGTAGTATTAAAAAAAAATAAAGGTTTTTTTTTTTTTAAAGTAAGTCTGTTAAGTGAGTGATTATTCACTGTTAATAAAACCCATTTCATGGTATCATTGTTTTATGTATTTCTCTAAATCCAGAAAATTTATAATTTCATGGGAAAAGTATCTCCCACAATTCATTTTCCCTTTTATATCTTATCTTTCATGATAACTGCAAGAATATTTGTCTACACAAATATTTTCTGTATGTCTCAAATATTCTGCCAACCTGATCTAGGAGCTACTTCATATCAGCTAAGCTGGTCACAGACAACTTATGGAAAAAGAATTTGGAAAATAAGGAGTTAAAAACCAGAAACAAAGGAAGACACAACAGAGAGAAACAGTGGAGTTGATTCAGCCTGGCAGTTCTCGCTCAGTGAACTGAGATCATCATGAGAGAGTAGTATGCTTTTCTGAGCTGTAGTTTAAAGCTATTACCCAGTTTTATCACAATTTCTGTTCATGGCTATATTTAGTGTGTTAACTATGTGAAACAACAGAGCCACCTACATATACAGTGCTAACATTAGTTTTATTCTTCCTTTTTTAATTGTTTCTTTATAGTTAAGTAGGGTTTTAAATTTCTTTTAATGAACCCTATTTTAAATTACTTTCCTCTCAGTTCAGTCATGTGCACTGACAGAAACTGAGTGAGCACATTCCCATCTTGATATAGAAGGAATAACAAGAATGAAATGCTGTGAACTGAGATAAAAATCTATGGCTTGTTAACCCAGCACTAGCTCAACTTAGCAGATATTCTGTAGTACTGCCACATCTGGTCTAGTGAAACACAGGAGAAATACAAGAATGAAGTACAACAGGAACACATCTGCATGACCTATTTATGTAAATGCTAGTTCGCTTAAAGGGACAGATTTGTCTCCTTCTTACTATCTGATAACAGAAACGACCAAAGCCTATGACAAATACCATTTCACAGATAAGCTTGGCCAGTGCAGTAAGAGAACCTCAGTCCTAACAGCACTGAAATCTCTGCTTGGGGGCAAGGACAGATTGCAAATATAATACATTATGTCTACTTATCTTCTAGCAGATATGTTACTGTATGAATATATGTGAAGTAGAAAGACAATACAGATATACATATGAAGTAGTAGACAATACAGATATAAAATCAAAATACCTATTAAACCACCAACCAGCCTTTTCCTCTTCAGCACAGTTGCCTTCATAGTTGTCATTGTCCCTGTCTCTAGTACTGAATTTCATTCCACGATGATCAGCCCACCATTTTACTTCAGGATGAAACCCCCCAGTTAGGGAATCACCAGCTGTACCAGAATATTCACCACAGCTCATCTGATAGGAATGCTAATGAAAATTATGGAGAAGAAAAAAAATAAAGTAATCAAATGTCATTATCCTTTAATATGTCAGGGAGTGAATCCACAAAGAAACTAGCCTGTTCCATTTGATACTATTTATATGCTCAGAAGTGTCATGCCACTCAAACACTGTGTACTAGATAATGAAGGAATATATAGACACTTAGCAGGGCTAACATTTTTCAGTAATCTTATGTATAAATGACAAAAGCTATTAAGTTGGCTTAGAGTACATATTGAAAAATTATGTACCATTATTGTTGATAATACAATAACAATTGAAAAACAGCTTTTATCCCTAACTGCTAAAACTAATATTCATACAGATTCCACCAAGTATGAAATCAGTACATTCTTATAAACCACTGTTATGGTTATTAGAAAATTAAAGGTTATTAGAAAATTTCAATCATTTGTAAGAAAGAATACGTGTTAATAAGGTTCATAAATCTTAACGAAAATAAAGGCATATGTATGTTTATTGCCTGTTTATAGAATTCATTTTCATTAAAAACTTCAGACATTATTAAACATTCTATTACCTCTTCATCTGCAATTCCAAATCTCGTATATTGTGCATAACGTCTTTCTCCTTCAAAATCACTGAGATCAATTCTTAAAGTATAGTTTCCTTAAGAAATAACAATAGAGAATATTTATGTAAAACTGGCCCATCTTGCTACTTCTCAGAACATTTTTATAGTTGAGTATTAAAATACTAATGAGGTTTTTATTGCAAGTCTTATCAGTATCATCATTATATTCTTTTAGCCTTCTTTCTTTATGCCTATTAACACAATCTTACTATGTTTTTCTTGATTCACATGATCCATCTCAGAAAATTTAGGCTTATTCCAATACAGATTTTGAAGCATAAATGAAAAAAATGCTTTATGGACTTTATATTTTATTAAGGTGTTTGAAATAGTGGTAAAAACAGTGAGAATAATAAATATGCACAGACACTGAAGAAAATTCAGTTTTACACTGAAAATAAGAGTTAAACCAGGATCATATGTTGGTGTAAATCTTCAGAGTTCACTGATTCTAGCAGCTATGTCCATTCACAAAACCTGAGAATCTAGTTTTTTATATATATATATATACACACACACACATTCATTTCCACTTACAAATCTCACACTGTGAGAACCTAAATTGTGAACTTTCATGAGTCCCAAAGCCTTTATAATATAATCTATACTGCAGCATAGATAAGTTTACATTGCAGTTTATTTGAATGGACCTGAGGTACCTTTAATCTAGCAATAGTAAAGTAGAACCACAGCAGTGATTTCCATGCAGATTAGCTGGCTAAGTCAATAGGTAACTTTTGTATATTCAGCACTCTATAGGAAAGCAAAAATTATAGTAGACTGAGTAACTATTAGAAAAATGGAAATAGCTTTTCAAGACCAGCCTAATGAAGATGACAAGCCTTCATGTAATACTCTACACAGTCATGTAAAGTGCTGACTAAGTGAACTGGTACAGCATACTACACCAGAACTGTTAGCGGACTGTGAAAGGGGTAGCGACAAATGTTTTAAGGTATACTCCTGCCTGCTGTTCCCTGTCTTGAAGGATCTCCCTGCATTCAATTGGCCCAGTGGAGTTTCAAGCTTTTGTTAAAATATATATATTCTAATGTGTTTTTTTTATTTTACTAAAGTTCATGCAGATAAACAAAGCAACTCAGGATTCATGCTAACAATAAAATGGCCTGGGAAGAGAAAGGGAACAGAAATAACAGAAAACTATTATCACAGTACAAATCTTACCTTGATTAGTCAAGTAATGAAGATTCTTATTTCCAAGCCAATATTCGCCATTTGTCAAAACAAAATTTCCAAAGCCTTCTTCATAGTCAGTCCAGTCTCTATAGATGAGAATAAATGACTAATTTGTGTAACCAAAAAAATATGTTTGTTTGCATATTTTTGTCATACAATCACAGGCTGCAGAATAGTTTAAGCTGAAAGGAAACCTTAGGACACCACTGTAAGGAGCCTATTTTCTCAACAAATCTCTGAAAAGCTCAGTTCTTAGGGATCTCCTTGTTGATACAGCCAGTCTGCTATTATGTTCTACAGAAGCTATCCCTTCTCGAGGCTGAACAAGTTTGTCCTCACAGGACAATTTCCCCAGCCCTTGATCATCTTACTAGCCTTCTGCTAGCAATTTTTCTGTCTTACACTGTGTATACTGCACCAAGTCCAACAAGACTGATCCTAGAAAAAAAAAGTCAAAAAATTAGATCTTAAATATTTTGGTAACTTGACCTAAGAGTTTATCTGAATCATACAGGCAGTCTGTGATAGAGCCAAAAATGATATCTTATCTGGAGGCTGTCCCACTGAATCTCACTGCTCATCCTTTTTATCTGAGATAATTTCTTCATATAATTCTAAAGTTAATCATTAACTTAGCTCCATCTGGTTTCATCTTTCTCCAGTCTGTTTCCAATTTTGATGACCAAGTCTAGTACCTACCTATTGAAATTCTGGCTGCCATCGGAACGTCTCTGAAAAACAGTCCAACCACCCCCTTCAGACATGTCACAGAAGGCCAGGAATTCATTAGGACTCTGGATAGGTTTCATCTTGTAAAATCCACTTTGCTTGTGGCCATCATTGTAGATTTCTGCACAGTCTGTTCACAAAACATCCATTGCACACAGTTCTTTTATTTCTATACTTACTGGCAAAACCAGAAAAGTCAATAAAAGAAATCAAGTCACATCAGGTAAATGACACATATGAACAAAGCTAATAGAAAGCAAACACCTCCACAAATACTTTTTAATGTCTTTAATTCCTTTGGTGGTGCCACTTCTAATTTACAATGGTAAAATCCACGCTGGAATCCTGTTACAATCATAATTTCCCTACATATGAGCTATTCAGTACTCTTCAAAAACAAAGATGTGCTTCTACATCCAGATAGTCCACAGAAGAATTGCCAAATATGAGAGTATGGAATTACCAGTGTTAGAAAAAGGAAACAATTATTGGACCTAATACTGTTGCCCCTTTTATCACACAGGTCCAAATATATACAGAAATCTGACCGACAAGAAACGTTATGTATGTCTAAAATGTTACTTTTGGCCTGATACCATTTTTCAGTCTGGTCTGCATTGTTTTCAAGTATTAATCACCATGTAAATCATCATTTCAGAGCTCATGAAAATATAACAGCACTGTAATCACACCATCTTATCTCTTTTCCTCAAGGAGTTAAGTAATGAAAGGAGTTATTTGTTTATATGTAATCTACCATCAAGCAGTCACACAGAAAAGATATATAATTTTCAATGTTTCTGTTTTTCCTGGCAGAAGTGAAACTGATAAACTGTAAGCTTTTCCCTGAATTCTTTAAGACCATGTTGGCTGAACTTCCAGGCTAGTTTGGAACTTTACGGACTACTACATTTCTTGTTAGTGAAAGCATCAGTGAAGATTAGACACAGAAAATATGAACAGCTTATAATGAAAACAAATAGCTATACCAGGATTTGGACAAATTACAACAAAAAAATACTATTTGAATAACCAAGATGTCTTTGCAGAGAATGTTTTGACTGGATTACAGAAAATCACTTTTCCTGCATCCATTATTTTCTCAGTATGTTAGCAAAATACTTAAGTGCATTCTAATTTTAAGCAAGTGTATTTACTGTGGAATTCCTCTCTCATCATATGACTCCAAATTATCCAGATCTATTGACCTTACAATGTTACAGCAGCCCAAATGAAAGAATGCAGTATCAAACATGGAAAAAACATTTACCATGCTATTAGGAAAGTGAAAAAATAATCAACAGAAATTGGAAATAACTTAGATGTGTTATCCAGAAACACATTTAAAGAAAATTGAAGGACTTAAAGGACAAAAACCTTTCAGCTAAATAGGTTTTTAATAGTTTTTCTCTAGTAACAAAGAGATCAGACATAATAACAGAAAGAGAGCCTTTTAGGATGCTGGATATGTAGATAAATATATAGATAAAATTTAAAGTCAGACTTATAACAGCTTTATTATATGTGATGCTTTCTTATATATAATATTTTCTTCCATAAACACTACAATTATATTCAAACCAACTTATTGAATATTTTAGAAGTTTAGACTCTCCAGTGCTGGACAGCTAGAAACCAACACTAACCAAGAGTCAGACCCTCAAAGTGTATTTTCAATCCGATTATTGTTTGGATGTTTTTAAAATTATTATTATTTTAGAAGTTTAAGCATTATTCCAGCATGACAAGTTAACACACTTTGCCTTCTTCCATTGTAGAGGAACCTGATCACCATCAGAATGCTGTTGAAGATACAAAGCCAACTTATAAACTGAACTTTACAACTTTGGAAATGGTGATGTCTTGAGCTGAATCTAAGTCAGCCACACTATTGCAACATAAAGAATATAATTAAGGTGAGATCCAGATATCATCATTACAAGCTCACATGTGTAAATATGAATACCTCAGGGACTTCACAGGTTGGAACTCATACACCTATCATATTAGACAAGAAGACTGTACATGCCAGGTTTCTTCATGAATATGGGGTTTGGACTTAGAAGTTGAGGATCTTCCACTAAACTGCTGAGCACATGTCCATTCTTTTCATTATCTTCCCTATTTTGCAGAGACATCTTGTTTCAGACTGAGATACTTAATCAGCAGAACATGAAAAACTCGGTATGTTGAGATATTGCTCTCTCTCATACAATAAAAAGTTGTCTTTATTCCAATTACATTTCAATTCATTTAAAAATCATTAAATCATTCTGCAAGTGGAATCGAGCTTTCAGTTCTCAAGCAAGATTCAAAATTAATTTGGGGCTAGCAATTATAAAACACTATTAATATTAAAGAGTAAAAGTAATATTATAACAGTATCTTTGCTGATAGTACAACCAGGGATATTTTAATATCCCTTGAATTATTAGCTACTTGATGGAAGACTATCATACATTGTTAATATTGGCAGTTATACATCTTAGAAGTGAAAGAATTAGTAAATGTACACTGAGCATCTTCTACAAATGTTTAACCACATCAAGTTTTAAAATGTTCTGTTAGAAGACCTTTGTAGATTTATGGTAGTAGCACAATCTCTCCTTCCTCCAGGGCCTTCCAGGTCATTTTTATTCATCTGCCTTGACTATTTTAATATAAATAATTCCAAAGTTAATTTTAAGCGTTACTAGTCCTAGTATATTCTACTCCAAAAAATGGAGTTGCTACATATAGTAGAAAATAAATTTATTACGAATTTCTTAGATGGGAATGCATAAAAGCTTCAAGACTCCAGTGGTGCTGTACTTATGATTCTTTAGCATGATTCGTCTTTTCCTAACAGAAGTTCTTTTCATTGTGCAAAACCACAGAAGTCAGATTTTCCCTGTAATAGTTTGCAGTTGATTTCCTTTTGTGAGAAGTATTACTATTATAGGTAACAGGAACACAAAAAATATATAAATGTTATAGTTAGGAATTGTTTTTAATAAAATTCCTGTAAATGGGAATTCTCCTTTATACAATTTTCCTTTATACAGAGAGAAGCATCAGCCTGAAAACTTACTACTGCTTGCAGACTGAGAAAGAAAGGGCATTAATATAGCTAAGCCCCTCAGATCCCTTTAGGGCTTTCTCCATCAAAAACATCAGAAAATCTATCCAAAAAAACTACAGAGTAAATCGTATATACGTATATATAATTCCATTGTGATATTTTGTTTGAAAGAAATAGAAATTAAAATGTGGATTGTGCAGGCCACTTTAAAGGTATAGCTCTACGTAGCAAGTACGGCCCTCTTCTGAGTTACCGTAGATGTCAAGGTGTCTATACAACTCACATCTTGGTAACACAGTGAAGGTAACAACAACTGACATGATAGAGATGTGAGTGTACACTGTGTGTGGTTGCAATATCTTTTCTGAGACGATGATTACCCCTAAACTGATGATGCTAAACAGTAAATAGCAAGAAATGAAATTTTTCTGATGATGGCTATCAAGTTGATTAAGCAATCAGGAAGCTACCAAATTATTTCTGAGAAAATGAGTCAGCTTGAAATGTGTAAATGCGTATAGATGGGAGTAAGAGACCTAGATAACTGACCAGTTTGACCAGATTTCACACTTTCAGTAGCTGCTCTGCCAAGATGATGATCTACCTCCAGACCTAATCTGTAGTGAACACCATGAGAAGCCTGCATGTGGACTACTGGATTGACAGTATGAGGTACAATAAATAGGATCTTAGACCTCAGATGTTTGCAAGTGAACTTCTAGGGTGCTTTCTCACTGAAACATGGATTAGCAGACTGTAGGCACCAAGATGGTACACAAACCACTGCAACCAGATTTCCATCTCCAGAAGGTGCATGTGACCTGCAATTCAAGAGGAGGTGTGAGTTACCCACCTCGGCAAGAGCAAGTGTGTGCCTGTAACCCTGAGAATGTGTAAATGTGAACTGAGATTCACTGACAGTTCTAAATTCTGTGTTAGAACCTCTTGAGATAAGTTAAGGGATGTTTAAAAATCTGTAACAGTTTACATTCTGCAAATGCATGTCATTGGCTTTTTTCTGTCGTATTGCTGATAATGATTCTAAATATACTGTTTAATGATTGTTTTTAATTATGCACCATTAATAAATTAATAAACCTCTTCAACCCTGATTTCATTTATATCAGGTGAGATGAACAGATTTCCCCCAGGGCAGCAGGCCTAGATAAAAGATGAACTCGGTGCTTGAAACAAACAATTGTCTGTGAGCTGTAAGACAATATGTCAATGGGCCTGATTGTGCTAAAGCTTCTGGGTATCACTACAATGAACAGAAATGAATAGCTTCATTTCTAACCTGAATACTGTCTTTTTCCTCCCAAGTCAATGCCACTGTTTTCATCTCCTCTGTCACTGTACTGTATCTCTTTCTTCTCTAAAAGCTGTATAATTTTTAACTGTTGCTGTTTCACACGATGTTCCAGAAGTCTCACCTGGGCCTGAAGCTGTATCTGCTCTTGAAAACAGTTCTGTCGATCCTGGAAAGGAAAACATATTATAAAATGAATATTCTTGTCAAGTTAAACATGTGAAAGAGAGAAAATAAAATCTAACATGAACAAAATACTTTTTCACAACTCCTTACAGACCCTGCGCTGACTTTCACAATTGTTACCTTGATTTGAAATTATTTGGTATTCCAGCAAGTGTGCAACCATACCTGCTTTGCAAAGAGAACTTCTTTTTAGTGGTTCTGCTAGTACTTCTCACTAGTATCATGCAGATGGGACTTAACAGCACTACAGACCTGACTCTATTGTAATGATCATTTACTCTCTATCACCTCATCAGTTATAAAAAAATCTACTATCCAGAGAGGAATGCTGCTAATGTCGTGAAGGTTCTAAAATTTCCAGAGTTTTAAACAAATCCATGCTTTTTTCAACTTTATTGTTCATTTTTAAATGCTTTTAGGTTATACGCTTCTTAGAGATAAGAACCTTAAGATCACCAACATAAATATTGTAATATTTCTATGCAGCAGACATACGGTTCTGGTGGGATACTTCCCTGTAGTAAATTTCAAATGGTATTGCAACTCCAAGAAAAAGTTAGTGAAAAAGTACTGAATATGCATGTTAGAATATAAAAAGACTTGCTTAGAAGAATACAAGATATATAGAGATGCAGCAATAAAGAAGTCTTCCTTGCACGAGAACTCTGTGTTGTGTTGCTATCACACAACAATATATCAACTGTCATTATTTTCTTATTTCTGATATAAACACATTGCTGACATCCATGATCCTTCGTTTTTTGAATACTAGGATGCAGATCACTTTCAATTGAGACAAAGTAGCTTGATACATTTCAAGAAAATATTTGAAGATAAAAAAATGTATGTCAATGATTTTATGAAAATGATTTAAAGCCATCATGTTCCATTTGACTGTAATATTCAGTCTCTTAATAAAAATGTGTTGATCATGCATGCTGACTACACAGAACAATCCTGAATATAGGCTCCCACTGAAGGTATTGCTGTATATTATCAGATGCTCGCTAAACTGCAAACTAATACACAGAATAAAAGAACAGGGTAAATACAGGTATCAGGACAAGGCAGTTTGGCTACCTCTGTGGAGCTGGGCTGCCCATGCCAAACAGCTTTGACAGAAAATTGTCTGGAAGTTCCAACTGCTTGCTACTGTATCCCCAGAAGCCATTAAATTGCTTAACCACAAAGAGGAATTGTATAATGAGACCTACAATTTTCCAAAGGACAAAATCCTTGGGAAGAATGAAAAAATTCAACTTATTAAAGAATACTCCCTTGAAAATCTTTTGGAATCTACCTTCAGTGTGACACTACCTCAAGTACCACTATAAAAGGTCTTTAACTAGCTATAGCTTACTACTATTCCTTTTTGCTAGATACAGATCAAATTAAAACTGTTACAGTAGAAAAATACTTTAAAAAAGTGAATTGGATAGAGACTTTCTCCAACAGACCTCACTACCTGAAAACAAAATGGCCACAAGTTGCACCAAGGAAGATTTAGATTAGATTTGAGGAGAAACTTTTTCTCCGAAAGAGTGGTCAGGCACTGGAATGGCCTGCCTAGGGAGGTGGTTGAGGCACCATCCCTAGCGCTGTTCAAGAAGCGTTTAGATGAGGTGCTAAGGGATTTGATTTAGTAGCTTAGTGGGTAGGGATGGTGATAGGAGGATGGTTGGACTAGTTGGACTAGATGATCTTGTAGGTCCTTTCCAACCTAATGCATCTATGCATCTATGAATCTATGAAAATGAAAATAAATTGCTCTCTATTTTAGAGAAACAACTGTTTGCACTACACATCTAGAAGCAATTATCTAACAGTTGCTGACAGCTCTGCTTGTGGACACAGTCCCATATTTAAACTATTAACATGTAATCTCAATCTTTGTTTTATTTTACTGTTGTATGAAATACTTCGTAGCTAGAATTCTTTCACAATTTGTAAAATTGATGTTACAAATCAAAACAATTCACAAAACTATAAAGACACAAGAATTTTGCTTAAAGTATTATTGTCCAGTATTTTTTGGAACCTAAATGAGTTTTAAAAAAAATCTCAGATAAGATTAGCATTTTAAGGAAATTAGCTTGAGGACGTTCTCAACTTTTAGTTACTGTCAACCATCATCTATAAAATTCTAACTGAAAAAAAAAAAACAAAGAACAAGTATGTTTCATAGTAACATCATTTCCTCAGTAATCTTATACAAAAGCTAGTAAATGTCTTCTTTTCCAGAGAGCAACTAGAGAGGCAGATGCTTCCTATTCTGATCTTTATACACATGCTTCCATAAAGAAAAAGCTTCCACAAGAGAATAAGGGTGATACTATAAATAATGCAAAGGACAGTAATAATAGCAGAGTAACAAAATCCCAAGCAATAGCAAACAAGAATAAGCCTAAACATAGCAGCCACAAACAGAGAAAAAGGGGGAAAAAAAACAAACAAATGCAATGGTAAAATAATAAAATACTACTCACTCTTAGAAGGCCCCAGGTAGACAGGGACCTCCAATGAAAGACCCGTGTTGCCACTGCTGATCCTTAAATGAGGTCTGGGAAGGGGTGGATCCTGGCTCTACCCCTTCAGGTCACTCAGGTGCACTGCATGCACCTGAGCACCACTGGGTTGGCCCTGCCTTCCTACCAGGTGCTCAATCATTGTTTCAAGCCATGACTTAGCATTTCTGCTGCAGTATGCCACAAATAGTTATGCTTACCAGCTCTAAGTTCAGCAATCATTTACACAGGCAATTTTGAATCAACACTTCAATCTCTAAGGTCTCTTACAGTTAGGAGCTGAATATCAAACTAGGAAGGACAACCAAGACAGGTACAGGATTGGTGAGTGTAGTGGAAATGCACCTGAGTGACCAGAAGGGGTGGAGTCAGGATCCACCGCTTCCCAGACCTTATTTAAGGGTTGGCAGTGGAAATGGGGGTATCCTACTAGAGGTCCTTGCATACCTGAGGTCTTCTAAAGGTAGGGAGTTTTTCTTTACTTTTGTGTCTATAGTTGCTGTGTTTGGGCTTGTCCTCATTTACTACAGGCAATTAGTTTGTTGCTCTACAATTTTTACTATGCTTCCTATCGTGTTGTAGTGAGGTTGCAAGTATTTTGGTGGATTAAGTGTGTTTTAATACTTTCAATGGGACAGAAGGAATAAAAAGTTTTGGGTAATGGAAGTGAAGGAGCTGTGGTTGTTGTTTCTCAGTGCAAGTTATAGCATAATGCTCCAGGGGTAAGAGAGAGTGTAAAGTTATGAATCTTGTTTGGTGGGAAGTTATATGGTAAGTAGACCAGGTAGAAAAAGACAAAAATATTCTTTATTCTCTGCGTTAACACACTACTGCTGTGGTCACCAAGCTTGTTATATGCTAGTAATTCCCGAGTTGTTTTTTTTTTTTTTGTCTATAGGTATAATACCCAAAACTGAAGATATTATTTTCAGTTATTGTTGCTGTTGAAACTATACAAAAGTGTTTGTGTTAATGCATCATGGTAGCTCTTTCAGTAAAAGTATTCTATTATCTCCCATTCCATGCTGGATCTAGTAACAAGCAAACCTAGTTATTTTCTTCAATGTTATTGCCTAACCATTTATATCTTATTGAATGGTTATGTACCCACTCTTATTTCTCTTATCAGAAATTTGTTTCTATTTACGCTTAAGCATTTTCCTAGTCCTCCAGATTTGCTCTGTATTATAATCTTTTACATCAAAGGTTCTGCCATCAAATATAGTTGAGATGTGTTTAAGAGCTGCAGAGAACAAGGTGTGAAGTATTTAGAAGAAAATCTAAACATGATGAGTAGAACTTACAGAGCTCACAGTAGCAGCTGTTAAGCTAGCTGCAAGGAGAAGATCAATTGCAATCGAAATCTTCATTCTTTCAATGCTGTAAAGGAACAAATTAACAGTAGTTAATGTAAATATTAAAGATAAATATTTACACTTAATTTGATTATTTCCAGTAACACTTTAATATGTAAAGTACAGGGATATAGTTATAGGTTTATAAGTTCACTGTATGTTTACGCTTTGTTACAATGTGTAAATTGTGTGATGAAACACAACTTAAAAAAAGCAGTAAAAACAAAATCTATCCTTTTAGGCTACGATGTATCAAAGCTCTATGAGCATTTCTGGACAGTTATTGAAGGTTACAAAATAACACAAGTTACTGTGAAATAAGACAAAAGCAATATATCCCTTTAAAATGCTCTAAAAGGCAGGACAATATTTCTTGTTTTTCTTTTAAAGTTGGGGGAAAAGCCTCTCTTACATTTGAGTAATTAAAGTCTGCATTTAATCAGTTGTTCTTAAAGTAAAGAAAATATCTTGTGCAACTTCTGTGCAGCAGGAAAGGATGGAAGCAATCATTTTTCTGTGACAGAGTAATTTTTGGAAAAAATGTGTAATAGTTAGTAGCTTTTAGTCTAATGGTGACAAGAATCACATTTGTCAACTGGTAGCATGTGTGTTTTGTACTGTGTGACTCATTATGTTTTAAATCCTACTACATGAAGTAGTTTAAGGATTATTTTATATGATAAAAAAAATCACCATTATATTTAACTGTTTTGCAGACATTAGCTAATATAACTTGAAAATTTTCCAGAATGTAGATATGTCTTTCAGCGCCCTGATGAGAAACCAAGTCTTATTATTATAGTATGTAGATTATACACAAAGCAATTTTAAATTGGTTATTTAAACTTTTGCAAGTGATCAGTAATTTTTTCCAGTGGGCTGAATTCACAAGAGTTGTCTAGCATTGAATTTTTTTATTGATTCGGATTTCAGAGTTTTTTTTGTAATGAAAAAACATATGTTTTCATAAACTATGACAGTAGCAATTATGGCAACTGCAGCTGTTGCCACGTGTTGCAATGACATTGTCTGTTGTGGTAGAGTAGTGACCAAAAAATGCTTACTATCTGGACAGGCTACAAATGACCTGTATTTGATAATTTCAGTCCCTATTCCATGCATATCAGATTGATTATGTCACATCAAATCTTGTATTCATAAGGTCTCCTGTGTCTCTCTCACCTTTCCCCCTCTTTTTCCCTTCCTAGGCACAGATACAGAACTAATGTGAGACAAACATGGACATAAGTACAGGGTGAGTGGGATTTCCTGGCCCCATTCTTACACAGTACATAACACTGAATTTTTGGGCTATCTATGGGAAATGCCACTCCAATAATAGAGATCTGCCATTTTAAGAGTTAACATACAAAATGTTTAGCTGATACCTTGAAAATCAGGCTTTAAATCACCCCAAGTTTATTTTATCAATTGTATTTAATCTATAATTTCATTCACTGACATCATTAAAGAATGGAAAGTGAGGATCAGGAGGTCGAAGATTCTCATTCTTACAACAAAACAATACAAAATTATTGCTTTATGTTTTCTAATCTAGTGGAGGGAGAAGAATTGTAAGATCTGTTGAGTCAGTCACTTGGAGCGAAGTATTGCGGCAAACAAAAAAATACGACAATCAACCCTGCTACAGAAGACTGTATATTAAGCATATTAAAGAGCATTGGAGGAAAGTTACATGTATTGTTTCTTCATAAGTCAGCTAATATCTGAACAGAAGTACAACATAAAAAGGTAGAAGGGATTGTATTTTTTCACTGGGAGTCTTTCGCTATTCTGCTTGAAATCCTTTAACTGCTCTACTCTCATTACAAAAGCACACTGTTCTTCCAACTAGATTACTGTTCGCACAAATTGTGATTTTTATTGTGAACGCTGCATCAGCCTTATGCAGATTCAATACTTTACAAATACAAAGTATTGAAAAAAAACAAACACAAAACACTATCAAGTATATCTTTCATACTGATCAGAATTATCTGTTAGTGGAAAAAAAAGACTATTAGGCAAAATCAAGGCAGACCAAATCTTTCAGATCAAATGTGAACTAGAGAAAGCATAAAAGGAATGAAGAGCTGAAGAGTGCAGTTTATACTGTTGGTTTAGATTGTCACCTTCAGATGAAGCCCTTTTTCTATTTAAAGGGTGTCTCTTTCTAATGCATGCTCCCCTTGTGAGAAGCTTCCTAAGGGCTACATTAGAAGACACAGCATTCTCATAAAAAAATAATCAAGTGATGATTTAAATATATTGCTCAATATATTCTTATCATGGTGTTTCCTTTTTAGAAAGGAAGTTGGCCTGTAAAGCCAAGGTGCATTAATAATCATGTGATCACTCAGGATATGTTTGAGTTCACTACAGTCATAGGAGAATTAAAGGGTGTATAAAGAGAGCAACTGAGATCACATTTGGCAGATCTCCTTCCAGAAACAGGGAAGGCAATGATACAGAAGAGACACAGGAGGAAAAAATGCAGCATGTGTCTGAAGTAAGAATAAGGTGTGGAGGGAGAGAGTAATGTTTTTGTGTTGCTGTCCTCAGGAGGAAAAAAGTTGAGAAGCCATCATAACTCCACTCTGACAGGAAAAGGCTTACCTAATATTGTTCCTCTGCTTTTGTAACTGCTCAGCAGAGTGATCCAGAAGAGATCAATGAAAATGAATAGTACTGATTCTAGTAGTATTCTGTATCTTTCAGCCACTTTCTCATTGCATGTAAATTCCTGTGGTTATCTGATCCTGCAATTACAATCACAGGAGATTCACTGAGAGGTCAGAATTGCTTTTCTGATAGCTGTGAATTATCATGTAGCAGGATCAAATATCCCATACATACTCAAGTGTTTTGCATATGCTCACTGAGCATAAAGGTATAGTCTGGGAATTTATGGTGATAACTGATTACTTTCCCATATTTCTACACAATTTCAAGAATCTGTTTAGTAACTGTTCTCTGAAAGGAAATGTTTATCTTCTGGTGAAATGTAAAGCTAAAACTGTGTTCAATAGAAACTTGAAATCTTCTCCAGGAAAACTGCTTTTATTGTCAATTTCTTGAACTAATTTCTTCATCCACCTAAATATTTTGGTCTGGTTCTTTATAGCTGTTTAAAACAAATTATCCAGAAAAGTACCCATAGAGCAAAATAATCAAAAATGTAGAAAGGGAATGTATTATGTATATGTAATGCAGTAGAAAACATTCCAAAACTAGAACAAAAGCAAAAACCAAACACAACCCTAAAAACAACTCAATCTTAGTCCACACCACAGATGAAAACAACTGCATACCTACTTTCTGTGTTACTGATGCTAGCAAGTCCAAAGAGTCAACTTTGTCTGAGAGACATCCAAGGCTTTTGTTATAAAACCAGTGGTGTTTGCCAGTTCAAATTAAAAAAAAAAAAAAACCAACAAAACAACTCTTGTGTAAGAGACTCATTCCCAGGAGAAAAAAAACAACCTCAGATAGTAGACGTGAGGATTAGTTAGCACATATCATAACAGAATGAGAAATCTTACTGTAACACTTTTGAGCTGAAAGTACAAGCCCCTAATGGTTGCTTTTTATATTAGTAAAAGGGAAGTTTAACTGCAAATCTTGTGGAACTTTGTATAATTTGATATGAATTGAATTTCATAGTCTAAGATTACACCTGGAATATGTGCTTGCATGATGATATGGAAAGATTTCTCTTGTAGCTGCATAATTAAAATTATAGAGAAGCACCTCTGAGGACTTGCATTTCTGTTTCTGGGGCTTCTTTACAGGCAAACCTGAGAATCTGTCTGCCAAAAGGACGTCTACTGATTTGAAGTTCAAACCTGTTTATGTGATTAAATTCATGCACAAACTTTGCATTGTTTTAATTAGGACAACAAAAATTGATCAGATTTCCTCATCTGAAAAATAAACGATCATCCATGATTTTATCCACTTCTATGCCTAGAAAACAACCTGTATCCAAGAGCTATGCATTATTATAAACTAAAGAACCACAAATTTCAGTATGAAGTTTATTAACAAAATACTAGCTACCACAGCAAAAATAGCTAAATGCTATGGTAACAACATTCATACATCATTAGCAATGTTGTATGAGTTTTACAGCCTTCACAAATAAATTATTTTTAATCCTTAGTTATACAGATTACTCTGAATTATTTCTGCCTCCCCCACAGGTATAAAAAATGTTTACCTTTATCCTCTGGAAAGAATTCAAAGCTGTTAAATCTTAAGCTGATGCAAAGAAATCCAGATCCCTTCCCAGACTGATTGTTTTTGCTATTAAATTCTGTAGTGCTGAGGCTTACATATGCTATGAGTCAGTGGGCAGGAATGTTACTGAGGAGCTGCACTTCTCAAGTCTGATTGCAACACAAGAAGGAGAAGATGATAGTTCTGTGCCTAACACAGCACTTCTGAAATAAAAATAGACCAAAAATAACAAATAATCATTCTTTTTTTTTTAACTGATGTGATCCAGGAAATTGGTCTCAAAATGACATCCAGCTTTCCTGGAACAGAACCTATATCTCTTAGGCTTCCTCAGTTAAAAAGAGAAGAACTGATCAGTCTCAGACTATAATTTGCTGGTTAGAGCTGATATAATAAAAATAAATCTGCTTGAAACAAATGAAAGAGAAGTCTACAGACAAGGTGAAGG
>VXAB01005970.1:0-16784 GCA_013399175.1 Odontophorus gujanensis | reverse complement strand
GGGGGGGGGGTGTTGAAAATCCTGTATGATGTAGGAATTTTTCAGCTGAATTGAAAGGCGCTGAGAAGTGCATGATCTCAGTGACTTGGTTGGAAAATATCACTTTGTATATAAGCATTTTTGATCCAGATGAATATGACAAACTTTTTTTTAAATGCAGTTTGTTTTGACTATTTGCCCTCCTTCTTTATGCTAGATCTTTCAGAATAGTTCAGCAAATAACTATGCTTTCCACAGTGCTTCTAAACAAGGTGAGCTTTTACTGAGATATAAAACAACAGAAATAAAATGAGCTTTATAAATACAATTTGATCTTATTTTTGAAGACTAATACTTGTGGAATCTTTAAATAATTGTCTTATCTGGAACCCCTTTACCTGTCAGTATCTCTTTTTACTAATTACATTGCATTCTAACTGAACTCTGAGTTTCAAGTAACTGAAATAAACATCTCATGAATGGCCTATGCTAAGAATCATTCAGAACAAGTGTTTGGCAGATAATTTTTGCTGGGAATCTTACTACAGCTATTGAATTTTGGGAGGAGATATTGTACCTGTTCATAGCATGACTCCTGACTTAGCTCATGAAAGTACAATACAGCTCAGTGTATAGGCTCTGAGAAAGTGGAAGAAGGCATGGTATTTTAGACTCAGATTATTAAGAATTCAAACAAATTACAGGGGACTACAAGTAGATTCTCTATCATTTAATCTTTTTAAACTAAGACTATATGGCTAAAATCTATGGCTGTGGTTCAGTTAAGCATGACTAAATTCAGAGCAAGAGCTATATACAGCATAATTCAGAGATCTATGTTATTCGGGAGGTCTATAAGCTACATATCAACTGAGTGATTTTGCAAGAATAAATATATTAAATAGAAGACTCATAAAGAGTATTTAAATAGAAGTAATATAAGCACAAAAGGAAAAGACCTGGCTGTCCACACAAACCTCATTGCTGCTCTTGGGAGAGTTTTCACATAAGTGAAAAAATGCATGCAGGGATTGTTAATTATTTTTATCATCTTTTTGACAGAAGTATACTCAAAGAATAAAATTATATTCTTCGCTTTAACACTAAATAAAAAAATTAATATGCTTATTACCTCCCTCAAGCAAGGCAAAATCCACTGCCTTTTATTTTTGGAAATGTTCTCAAAAAATAGCTAACAAAATAACACAGTAAACTTTGCTCCAAATATGTTAGAACTTTCAGCTGTGTATTTCTTGATGTTTTATCTGGCAGCAGTTCAACAGCTTATAAAAACAGAAAATACATGGTAGATGATGTGTTCATATCACCCTTTTATCATTCAGTCTTAAAAGAAATTGCAAGCACATGAGAAGCTTTTGTGGTATACTGAATCATCAGTTTTCTGTGATAAATTCTAATGTAGGTGTTAAATGCTATTTATAAAACTGATTTTTATCTAGGAAAGTTTTAAATCACGAATGACAGGAACTTGAGAGGATCGGAGATTGTACAGCTATGACACAGTAACTTTGTGCTTGCCAAAAAAGTACTTTCATTCCATCTGTTACAAATTAATTTGTTTATACTCTTTTCTGGATTGTTTTGTGTAATGCTGAAGATAAAATAGAAGACGTAATTGTCTCCATTTGAGGACTGACTCAAATCAAATTTGAAAACATGGATTCAGCATTACATATCCAGCAAGGGGCAAACTGTCTTTCACATCTTCTAAACAGTAACAACAAAATGCTTTTATGTGTCTGCTTAGTTTCGCAGCTTAGTCACCTAATTTCTAAATATTAACCCCAATAATGTGAAAATCTAACTATTGTTTGTTTTTCATTTTGTCACTGAAATGGAGTTGAAATAAAAGATGAGCCAACCTCAGCTTTATGCACTTTTTCCTTTGTATGTTCATGCTTTTATAGGTAGCTTCCTTTACAGAAATGTCTAGTTTTTCCATTGACTAACTCAAATTGTCTCCTATATTTATAAGAAAATCTGGTTCAGTAGTTATCATAATTGCTAACATTCCAGTTGCTAGAATACTATGTCTTCATGTTGTAATTTTATTCCACAAATAAAAATGCTGCATAAGAAGTTAACACAAATTTCTCATGGTCCTTTGCATAGCTGGCTGACATGTTAAATAGCTTCCAGTCTTTCAGAGACCATTGATGAAGGTGATTACAACTCTATTAACTTGAGTGGGGTTATTTTAGATTATTTAACAGTTTGCTTGGACTGTGTTTACTTAAGATTAGCTCACAAATTCAATGAGTAAAAATAAGGAAAATCTGCACTGGATTTAGTCAATAGTTTGGCCTGCTGTAATAAGTTATATGCACTGAATTTCTAAAAGATGAATGTGTTTTATGTCAATTTAGAGCCACATGTGAAAAAAACAGAATGTGTCATACTAACTTCAGCATCAATAGATTCTCAATACTCCTACTTACTCAAGCTATTCAGCACTTCAGGATTCCAATGGTATAATCTACAACAATTTAAAGGGAGTCCTATTTAGTTAAAAGGCCGCATCTCTCTTACATGTGCTACTCATTTACCTAAAAGAAGGTTACATCAAAGTGTTAAAGTAGCTACAAAACCATATTAACTTCAAGTGACATGCTCTTAGCCGTACAGACCCCACAAACTCATGAGGTGTTCACAATGGGTATTTCTGCTGTAGTTATTGCTATTTTCAGGATGGCCTGTGAAGTTCTGCTGTACCAAACATAACAAATCAACAAAATGACTCTGTTTCATTGTTCCAATTCTCCATTTATTTGGCACTACCACAAATTCCTTCTTACGTTTTTTCACCCCACCACTATTCTACTGTCAAATTTTTCTCTCATTGTTGCCTTCCTTTGATATTTTACTGTTCTGCTTGCTTCATTCCAAAGATGTGCAGTTCCATGAGATAACATACCATGCCACTTCAGTGGTGTTCAGACTTCAGAAGAATCTAAAGAATCTACGTGATCCACCAGAGGCTTCAGCCTTTGAAGTAGACAGTGGCCATTTATTGTTTCACTTGCCTATCTGTTCAAGGTATATCATGCACTTGTTTATGCATTACAGTTAACTATTCCTTTCTGAGTTTATAAATAATATTTTTCGTTTCCATGTCAGATGAGTTGGAGTGGTACAAGCCAGTACTTTGCTTACTTTTGGACAGAAAAAAGCTAGATTCTTTAAACATGCAGTCTTCAAAATGGCTTGCCACAATTCCATTGAGAGCAGTGGGAGAGGCAAATTAGGCCAAAAATACTGAAGTTAATTTATAAATATTTCTACAGATTTCATCTACTGTAAATACATTGCACAGAGTGAGCAGGAACTATACTTTACAATGCAATCATACGAATAATGGATCTCTAAATTTTGTATAACTGCATGATGAATTTGAAGTGTTAGGACAATGAATGTGATTCCCTGATGAGGCCAAGAAGTGAAATGACAGAACGAAGTCATTTTTTTGATGTACCGTTCTAAGGTACAACAAAAAAAAATCAGTCTTTAATTAACCTCATTTGTGTAGTATTCTAAGAAACATGTATAAAATTTAAACATGATACAGAAATCAGCAACAAGCCTTCATTATCATAGACAGTAAGTATATTCAACATACTTAAACATTTTTATAACACTCAAAAAATTGGGAAACCTTAATGTTTCTCATTTAAAAATGTAAAATGAGTGGTTACTCCCATAGATAGTAGCAACTGCAGTATTATTAGCATAGATAGAGCATAGAACAGAAGTTAGAGATGAAATAGGCATCTAGATCTGTATACATCTCAAATATAAATTAAGCTCAGTGTGGAAGAGTATATGGTAGACAGGTAACTTGCTGAAGATCTCAGTGCAAGAGCAAGGAAGAATATTCTTGTCCTTTCAGTCAGTTCAGAGGGAGAAATATATATGATACTTCCAACCTATACAATCATTAAATCTTTCTTCTGCTTATTTAGTGTTTTTTTCTCTTCAATCTAACAGGTGTTTAGATTGTGACTCCAGAAGTCTAAATAACATGGACAATGTTGTGATGCACCATGACCATACCAGGTATTATGCATTAAAGGCAGTTCCTACTTAGTTGTTTGAAGAATCTGCAAATAAGCTTGTTCAACTCAAATCTATCATTTCAGAACAGCCAATTGTTTTAAGTGCTTTTGTTAGCCAGAGAATGATCTGCAGATGTTGTTTACTTTTTTCTGCTTCCAGTTCAGTAATAAGTAGATGAAACTCTTATAACTAAGAGTACAGCATATCAAATTAATGTTGAACTAAACAATGAACAAAGATGGACAAACAGATTAAGCACTGAATTTGGAAGTTGGTTGTGAAACTGGATCTGAAATTAAAGGTGGAACAGTACTTACAATCTTGCTAATTTCTGTGCTATAGAGACCTACTTTATTAATGATATTCAAAGCAGGCTGTAATGTAGCTTGTCTTGAACGTGGAAAATTAGAATGCTTATGTTCCTAGGGCTTCTTAGGCAGAGCAACAGCAAGCCTGCTGTTGTGTTTTGGTTGTGAGAAATAAGCACGCTTAATAAAACCAAGCTGATTATGTCTTGTCTCCACCCCATCAATTTTACACTTAGAAAACAACTTTCTAATCTAATGTTGTGTGAAAATAGGAAAAAGAATAACTTTAGTACAGTAGTCTGACAGATGGTATGTAGCCATTTTTTATGGCAGGCAAAGCCTGGCCAGTTTCATTTTTGGAAAAAAAAACATCTTTGTAGTTGTCTGCTTCTTTCATTATTTTGTCACTATTTGAACAAAATGCTGTGATAATTACTGCCTTTGCTTCAATGCCATTAAATATGAGGAGCTGTTAGGGAGAATTATCTCTCTTCACTCTCAGTTAAACTCTAACCCTTCACTTCTCGTCTCCTAGTCTTTACATGTCCATATTCTGTTTACTTCTACACTGAACGGAAAAAAAGCAGAATTAACAAGATAAAGACAGCAGATGTACAAGGGAAAATCATCAAATCATCACATCTGACATAGTCCAATTTAATTAGGATTGAAAGCATCTCAAAACATAATTTATTCAGGTTTTGTGAGGGTGTATTCATTAGTGTGTCCATTGATGGAACCACTTATAAAAGAAATCTTTGCAGGAGGAATTAGCCTCAGTATAGAGGTTCATTACTGTAGAAATGGGACTTCCCAAGTAAGGTATGGGGTTTTGTTTTTAATTGACAAAACATTCTATAAACCATATTGTATCGGCTCACAGTTCTATCCAAATCCTGAGATGCTATTTTAGAATCATCATAGAGAGAAATTTAATGCTTCTTGCAGTGTAATCTAAGGTACCTTAATACTTATTCTTTTTCTAGTCCTCCAACTGCAATGAAAAAGTTGGTGTTGAGGAGCTGGCACTGCTCTATTTCTCTGGAGTTTATTAGTTATTTACTTATTTCACTAAGAACAAACTCACAGCCAATTCCAGAAGAGAGATAGCAAAGCAAAAAGAAGAGAAAAATATTTCTCAAATGTCAGGTAAAAATCAGTATGATGATGCTGTAAGTGCCCAGAAGAGACATGCTATCAAGATATTACATGTAATTGTAAGGAAAAGAAAATGCACAGCTATGACATTTAGGTGACTACAGTAAAGACATTGTTACCAAGATACTCTATTTATTGTTTTTCCTTAGCTTACAACTTTTTGTCTGTGTATATTTTTAAGAGAAATCACAGTTAAAAAGAAGAAAAAATATATAAAATGATAGTCATTCTTAAATTCTGCTTCCACCTGCTGGGCAGTGGGAGGTATGCCACTGTGACAACAGAAAGCCAACGGCAGCCTTACCGACATCGTAAAGCATGGTATCTGAGGCCAGGATAAAATAACATTAAGTGTTAGTATAATATAGATGAAGAACATCTATTCATTACATGTGGAGTTTCCACAAATCTGTTGCAGATTCTTTTTGAAGTGATTTCTCTTACAGACATACAGTCATGTAGCCAATGGTAGAAATTGGAGCAAAGTGCTGTGATCACTCACCTCTCACATACTGTGTGTGGTGCAGAACTATTCCTTCAATTCCAGTGCATCTGCTGGAGGAAAAAAAAAACACATATATAAATATATATATGCATATATGTAGGAACGTTATTATACTGATATTCCCAGAGATTGTATTCCTTTACTAAGTAAGTTACAGACCAATGCTTTTTTTTTATTTTTATTTTTTTCCCTGGATCAAAACATATTTATACAGGTGATAATGCATGGGGATTTAACTGTAATTCTACTGCTGGTAGAACTACTGCTACTGATACTACAGTCCAGGATGAACTGTGAGGTTTAAGGTTTCTGCTCTAGGAGCTCAGCATAAGATATACCCTGAACGCTGTAGCTTTGCTTATCCTATTGTGACAATGGGATGCCTCCTCCTGCCTTCAACTGTAGTACAAATAGTATTAGCTTGTCTGGAAAAGAAACTGATAATCTGAAGTGGAGGATGCAAGTTGAGCCACCTGAGGGCTGGTAACAATTCTGCAATTTATTGACCAGCAACAGCTGGGTGATAATTGTTGGAGTGTAACTGCAAGCCATAGTTTGGCAAGCACTCTTTAAAATAAAAATAAAAGAAGGGTGAACTATCAGTTTTAATAGTGTCCAATTCTTTTCTTCCCCTATGTTCCCCCATTCCCCCAAAGAACAGTTAAGAACCCAGACCTGCATACGACAGGCTCTAAAGCAAGTAGCTGAGCACTACTATACCAATGCAGAAAATTAGTTGGGAAGGATTATAATGATTTCCTCCTTTCCACCATTGTCTTTTTCAGCCGTGAATTCTTACAGGTGACCAAACAAATGCTGACAGAAACGCTCTCTCTAAGCTGGTATTGCCCTAAAAAGAACCTCTTTCATGACTTGCGGTTTTGATGATATTATTTTACCGGTCTGCCAGACAGATGGAATCACTTACAGAGTACACCACCGTTTTTGTATTTTATTTTAGAAGCAAAACGAGCCCAACGCTACGCAAGCAGGAGCTTCTCCAGCGACAATTCGGTCCCAGTCCTGAGCGCTGTTCTGACTAAGAAACTACAGCTCCCAGGAGGCGTTGCGCGCGGGTAGGATCGGCGCGAGAGCGCCCGTTGGGCATTGCATGCTGGGATTTGGAGTTCCCCATCGCTGTGCTCTGGGACTCTCTCCAGTCGATTGCGCCGCGGGCCTGAAGCGCGTAGGAGCGCGGGAAGAGCCGGCCGCGCGGCGCAGATGGCGCATGCGCAGCGCGGAGGGGCACGAGCGAGCCGCGTTACTAGGTAACGGTGTGTATCCGTCCGCGGGGGCCGCCTCCCGTTCCCCTGGCGGTGCGGCGGCAAGATGGCGGCGGTAGGCTTTGAGGCGGTGCAGTGAGCGGCTCGGCCTCTGCTCTTCTTCGCTGCTGGAAGGTGAAGCCTTTCACTGGGCAGTCCGCGAGTGGTGAGCGGCGGTGAAACCGGGCTTGGGTGCCTTCCTTTTCGCGCGAGGTGAGCTGAGCCCCTCAGAGGCCTTCAGGCCGCGGGGCCGCCTGGCGCGGGGTCGTGAGGACGGGGGCTTCGGAGCAAAGCCCGCCCTCCTCGTTGCCTCGGGCTCCGGCGCTGTGATGGAGCGGGTGGCCTTCGGTGCGCCTCGAGAACGCCCGCAGTACTCCGGCGGCGGGAAGCAGAGCGCTCCTCTGCACGGTCGAGGATCGCGGGGCGCGCTGGGCCCTGGGTGCGCGCTGTTGAGGCGGGCGGTCCTCCCCTGGTCTGGGTGATTAGATTTGTGGCTGAATTTGCTTCCGTGAGGGCTGTGTGTGCGGGAGGGAGCTTTCTCTGCCGTCTGTGTCACGGTTGGCAATAGAGCGTAGGTGTTCGGTGGCTTAGCGCTGAATTATAGTGCTCAGTGAAGAGTGCATGTCTAAAAAGCTCCGTCTTCATGGCTCTGCTGCCTTTTTATAACTTAGTGCTTTTCATTTAGTCTTTTCAAGCTTTGAGTACAAAGAGGAGTATTGCTCACGTCTCTTGCAACTGGGGTGAATGCTGTACTAGGAAAAAGTGCCAACAACAAATCCATTGCAGAAAGAAACGTTGTATGTCTTATGTATTTTTATTGTATTAGCATGTCTTGTAGTGGTACTTCTGGTAATTTGCACATTGCTGTAAATTGCAAAATGTCTGTGACTATGATTATGTAGATGGTTTGATGTGTAAATGTTGTGACTGTAAACTTCTATGCTATTTTCTTATTACTGTTGTAAATATATTTGAAAGGGTCATCAACTCCTTGGTAAATATTGCGAGGCAGTATGCACATGCACAATCGGAGCTCTCTTACGGATTCCCCATTGTCCAAGAAGCTGAGTCTGTTGCTGGGTGGCTGCTTGCAGAAATAGAACAACGGAGGGACTCCAAAGCATTTATAAAGGGATTTCGTTTGCAAATAACTGGTATACTGGGAAGTGAGGCAAAACACAAATTAGCAAAGTGTGTTGGGGATGAGAAACAACACTGCTCATGTGAGAGCTTCATCTCCAAGAAGAAAGACGGCTGAACCTCTTTGATTCACTACTGTATTGGGAAAAAATCAGTGTAGCTCTGTGATCATAACTTTGCATGCATGTAGCTTGTTTGGGAATGTCCCAGACAATAGTAGGAAAGTTTAGAGACTTGCTGTCTGAGAAGAACACAATGCCGTTAAAACATTTTTCTTACAGTCCACTTGCTAGAAGCGATAAGGTTACTGTGATTTGTGAGCTGTATATAATGGGGTACATTGGTCTGTACCTTACTCTTATGTGCTGAGAAAACTACTCGGAACATTACATCTAGAATTAATCATAGAACCATAGAATGGCTTGGGTTGGAATGGACCCCAAGGATCATAAAGTTCCACCCCCCTCCCCGCAGGCAGTATTACCAACTGCTAGATCAAGTACTAGATCAGATTGCCCAGGGCTCCATCCAACTTGACCTTGAATACCTCCAGGGATGGGGCATCCACAGCCTCTCTGGGCAGCCTGTTCCAGCACCTCACTACCCTCTCAGCGAAAAACTTCTGCCTGACATCAAATCTAAATCTTCCCTCCTTAGTTTAAAACCATTCATGTGTAGAAAGTTGATTTCTCTCCTGTTTGTAGTCTCCCATTAAATATTGGAAGGCTGTGATAAGTTCTCCCTGCAGTCTTCTCCAGGCTGATGCCTAGAGCAGAGGTGGTTGAAGATAGTTTTTGTGAAAATTTTAAATTAAATAAATACGATTATTTTTCGTATTAAATGAAGCTAGATATTTCCGCAGTTTTTTTTTTTTTTTGTTTTTTGTTTTTCTCCTTCCCCCAGTGGAAAAGTAGGAAAAAAATTATTTTACTACAGTTTTAGTAGAATTATATAACAGTATTATGAGGAAGTGGCTTATTGAGTTTGAATGTAACCCCAGATGGTCTCTAATCTTGTCATGATGAACTCATTATACTTAGTGGCATAGGTCGTCATGGAGTGCCAGTTCAGATGTTGGTTCTTGCACATCTACACAGCTGAACAGGTTATCCGTAATAAAAAAAATTCTTAAAAAAACATAGATGTTTTCTAAAATAAGCTAAATTGGTAACTATGGATTTGTTTTGAATGGTTGTCATATACACCTTGTATTGGTAGAAGTTTCTCTGTGAGCTGCTCATAAGGTGCTTGCATTTTTTTACTTGAAAAATATTGAAAGAACATCGTGTTTTTGTTTTCTAAATTAATTTGACTGTTTTCCTGGGTGAAAATTGCACAGAATGTGTGATTTTACTGATCTGCCTAAGTTTTGCTCTCTCTTGATGGCATAGCTTCTATTTGCTTTCCTTGACCCTACAGCCACAGCTTATGCAGCTGTTTGATTAGCTAGACAGGGGATTCAATTTGAATCAAGACTCATGGATTTTTTTGTCTGTTTCTTTATTTTTTTTCTTTTTGGATTTTTTTTGTTAGCCAAGCTAGGTTGTTGGTAGAACCCTCTGATTGTTCCATCACAGGAGTTAGCAAGTCCAAGCAAAAAAAGGAGTATGAATGAATGTGTAAGTTATGGTAGAATGGGCTTACCTTGTAGATCCCATTTCCTTCATGATACAGTACTTGGTTATGCTTGCACAAAAATACCACTGTGTTCAACTGCCCCCACTGAAGGGACTGTACTGTGTAATTCTGGTCAAATGCTGTATATTTAAACAAGATACATACCTTTAAACTTAAGCTTTTTTAATTTTTTTTTCCTGGGTTTGAGTATGAAGATACTAAGCAGGCTTCAGTAAAATGCTGAGAAATAGTCAGTTTTTCTTTATTTTTCAGGAAAAGGGAAAACTAGGCTCATGTTGACCACTTTGTAGTTCAGCTTACTTGGAGAAAGTATCTCTCTGTAAGACTGTTGTTCTTCTGTCTGTAACAGAACTTTCTGTTACATAGATGTAATGAAGAACAGGTTTGTAACATAGTAGAACTGTGTTAGCAGCAATTAGAATTCAGTTCTTATTGGTGCCTGGTGTTGGATGCAGCTATTGAGCAGCCTAAGCTAATTTCATTACTACAAAGGAATACTTTGTTTTCGGACTTTCAGCTTAAACTTCATTATTTGTGTCAAAACTGGTAATAAATGTGAAAAATTATGATACTAATTCCTTACGCTGCACAGAAAGACACTGTTAAAGAAAAGAGCGAAGCTCTAGGAACACTATTTTGTTCTGTTCTTGCTAGAAACTAGTGTGTAAGTAGTATGGTATTCTCTGCTTAAATAACCTGTAGTAGAGCAAGTAAAAAAAAATCAAAACAAACAAAAACATACAGACAAACAAAAAAAGCAACTTTGGAGAGCTGGTATTAAACAGACATCACTGGACCTGAAATTGGAGGCTTGATAAATTTCAAGTGATCTTTGCAAACACTCTGCAATGTGCTTCTGAAGTGAGGGATATTAAGATCCTCAGATCTTTACACATTTACCTCCTAAGAGTAGGGATTTGTAAATTAAAGCAGAAGTTTATAAAACCTGTGAAAAAGGAACAAAAAACATCCACACCATCCCCTCCCAGCTACTTCTTTAATGTTTAATGATAATATCTGTATTACATTTTTAATAATAGGTCTAGGTTGTTAGAATATGTAATCGTCATCTCAGAGATCTCTGTGCAAAATACATAAACCGATTTTAATGCGGCTTATTTCTTTCAGCTATTTCTTTTAGATTCTTTTTTGGGGTGCTTGTCATGGCAACAGGAGGTGGTTCATTTGAAGAAGGCATGAATGATCAGGACTTGCCTAGCTGGAGTAATGAGAGCCTTGATGACCGGCTGAACAACACGGTATGATTCACCTTAGCTCTCAGTTGTTTTATGCAACACGTTGAAAGAAACAAGTAGATTCTGTTATGGCAGGCAACAGTGCAAAAAACTAAGTGCTGTCATTACAGCTTTTCATTTAAGTATCTATGTAATCAAGAAAAGTAATTGAGATATACGTATGCAAGTGATGGGTGTAATTCAGAGATTATACAATCCACAGGTGTATTTATGGGAAGTGTTTTGAGTAAAATAAAGTAGCTAGACATAAAAGCATGCTAGGTGTCATTAGAGCTGAAACTCTTATTCCTAAAAGCTCTAAACTGCTTATGATTATTTGCCGAAGAAGAAAAATAGAATTGTGGCTTTATTTTACACTAATTGAAGGCATTGTAGGATTATATGGGTTAAAAATTGCCTGCCAAGCTTAACACAAACAGCGAAAAAAATGATGTTTTGCACTGTACTGTGCTTTTATTTTTAAAATAGAAGTAAACTGTTTCACCAAATTAAAATGTTTACTTTTTGTCTACATGGATAGCAAATATGAATTTTCTTCTTTTCCTTTTCTTTTGTCTTCAGGACTGGGGAAGTCAACAGAAAAAAGCAAACAGATCATCAGAAAAAAACAAGAAAAAGCTTGGTGGAGAAGCCGAAACGAGGCTTACTAATGATATATCTCCAGAATCTTCACCTGGAATGGGACGACGGAAGACCAAAGCTCCTCACAGTTTTCCTCATGCTCGATACATGACCCAGATGTCTGTTCCAGAGCAGGCTGAATTAGAAAGGCTTAAACAAAGGATAAACTTTGGTGATCTGGATCAGGTTTGTGTGAATACTAGCTTTTGCTATAAATGTTACTACTGAAGTTGTTCATCTGTCTCTTAATAATTTGTTGGATGAATAATGCAGGCTTTCATAAGTGATTTAAATAAAAAGCTTGTATGAACTGTGCGAACCAAATAACAATTCTAGTTCTTAACTTGAGGAAAGTTCAGAACCAGTATTTTTTTTATTCATCAAACTTGTCTGTCAATTAAAAGTCTCTTATTTTATTCTGAAAGTTTGCTCTGGAAGTGACGTAGTTTATCATTCTGAACTCTATTGTCCCTGCATATTAAAAAGAGGAGGAGCAGCAGCGGCAGAAATTGTTCCTCTGTAATGTGGAGAAATGTATGATATGAATTCTTTAGCCCTGACTGCTTCTTTAGGAATATTGCCACATTTAGCCCTCCTTTGTCCAATGCAATGTGAATTTGAAGGGATTAATTCGTTAGTAATGAAAGAATACATTTCTGCTAACAGATCCAGAATGGAAATCTGTTAATCTTTGCCAAAGCTTGTTATTAACTTGTTGGAGTTGTAGTGATTATCTTTGAAATGTGATTCGTTAGAATATAAAGACTAGGCAGAACTTCCTCCAGAAATATATCTCAAACTTTTCTTCGTATATATTACTTTTAAAGTAGCATTATATCTTGTAGAATATGCTAAGTATTATTTCAAAGGTACCTGAAGATATAGGATGCCTTTCACTATGACAAAGGTGGAGGCCAGAGCAAGGATGAGAAGTTAAGCTCTCTGTGGAACTACAGAGCTCTTCTGCTTTTCAGATGTTCCAGGAGTGTGGGTTGCTCTTTGAAAACTATGTGACAAAGATTACTGGCCCTGTTTAGCTGTTGTCTAGTGAGTGACTTAGAAGGGAACTATAAAATCACCAATAAACACAATTATTCTTTGTTCTCTTTGTTTATAGAGAAGCATTGGAAGCGATTCTCAGGGCAGGGCGACTGCTGCTAACAACAAACGCCAACTTAATGAAAGCAAAAAACCCTTCAACTTCTTGTCACTGCAGATAAACACTAACAAAAGCAAAGATCCTGTGTCAGCTTCCCAAAAAAAGGAAAGTGGGGAGCCATTGCAATGTAAAGAGTTGTTTGGAGCTGCTCTAAATAAAGATTTCCTGCAGAATGGTCAGTTCTCTGTTCAAGAAGATGGAGGAGAACCAACTATGGATAGTAGCCAGGTACCTGTATAGCCTGTAATGTCTGCAGAATGTGGGCTCTTCAAAAGGTGTCAGTTATCCTATTATTTTTCAGTGTATTTTTCCAGATTTCTAGTATTACTGTTGTAGTTTATTTTGTGTTAGAAGTACTCTTCTGACTGTTCTAAAAGGCAACCTGAGGAAAAGATTGAAACAAAATTGATGTATTGTCCTTTAGAAATCTAATTATTAAAAGAAAGTAAAAGAAACTGTATTAAGATTGATTTGATTCCGTTACACCGTTTCAAAAAATAGTCTTGTAGTTGAATATTTTGATGTTAGTAGTATCAGCTCAATTCTGTTTAAGCTGATGTCAACAAGATTGTGCTTCAGCCTTACAATTTCATGTGTGCATATATGTATCCTTAAAGGCTTTTAACTTTTAACCACTTACATACATGTGCCTATATGGTTGGAAGTACAGTATGTTACTTTATTATTAGTACAGCGCTGTTGCTTTCACTGTTTTGTGCATTGAATACCTTACAGCTATTGCCGAATGCATTCAGTAATTACAGTGTCTTTACAGATTGTCAGCAGACTAGTTCAAATTCGCGACTATATTGCTAAGGCCAGCTACATGCGGGATGATCTTGTAGAGAAAAATGAAAGATCGGCCAATGTTGAGCGTTTATCACACCTTATAGATCACCTTAAAGAGCAGGAGAAATCCTATCTGAAATTTTTGCAAAAGATGCTTGTAAGTTTGAGAACATAATGTATCTGTTTCTGCACTGTAAGCTGATTTTTTTTTTTTTTTAAAGAAGTTGAGTATTGCTGTTTTGATGGTGCTACTGGGGATGTTGGTTTATGAGATGTAGTACCTTTCATAATTCATTCTTACTTCTCCATTGATATAGCTTTTTATTTATGCCACTGAAATATTTCAGGCTAGAGAAAGTAAGGATGATGGTGTTTAGGCTATAGATTGAGCTGCGGGATATGGTTCTGTACGTGAGAGAAAGCACATTGCTAAACACTGATTTGCAAGCTGAGGCATCAGATACTATGTTAAGCTGCCTTTTAGTAATTTAGTGATTAATGTGCCAGAAAGGAAGACTCATAGGTGTGTGTTGTTTTTTTCATGACAACAGTATTTCTTGATGAGTTTTTAAGATAATCTTTAGCCTTTCCTAGAAGTGGACTAGAGGGTTAAGTATGCATTTTGGCAGAAAGATGCATGCATGATGTTAGTGGAGGAGGGAATAATTTTCTATACACCTTTTCATCTCTTACATTTTTCTAGTGATGGGGCAACTTGCTGGTGTTGGGTAAAGGAGTGAGGGTTATTAATGGGTTATTAGTGGACCATTTGTTAAGTGTCTTTTTGGTAATATGGTAGAAGTATTGGCTCAACTCAGTAGTTTCTTTCCTTTATTTGAAGTGGTGTGTACCTTTTAGAAAATATGTTTCAAAGTACACAGGCCATCTTCTTTCCTATCTGTAGAGTCTTTAAGTTGCAAATAGTCCTTGTTCTAGATAAGAAAACATTTTAACAACAACTTACATTTTATATATTTCAGTACTTTTCTGAGGAAAAGTAGTAGGTGGTACTGTTGTAACCAGTTAGTACTTAGAGTGCGCTACAAATGGTAAGTGACGTGCTTGGTAGAAAAACAGCAGCTAACTGCAAAGACTCCTTCAAATTTTATGTTTAGTTCTGAAAGAACTCTGTTACTGTAAGAGAAGTACAACTATATGGATGGAATGTATGCATAAAATTCTTAAAAAAAAAGTAGAAAAGGACTGGAATGAATTTTAAGATGGATGCATGAAAGCTTGCATTTTTCTTCATCTCAGAAAAAGGAGTTTGTTTTCTATTTGGTACTTCTTTTTGTAGCTAATTTCTCTTGATATGAAGAGTGAATGCTCCTACTCTGTAAGGTTGATTTCCATCTGGAGCTTCATTGTTAAAATTGTAAAACAGTCTAGAACTATCTTCGCTGTTTAATAGGTTTTATTTGATGGTAGTTTTTAATATATGACAAGGTAGAAGTGGATATGCTTGCAATTTAAAAATGTTTGTTAAGCCAGAGCACGTGTTCAAGATCCAATATACTGAACTACTCAAGAAAGGAGATATTTTCTAGTATGAGTGTTTGTTCCTGCACTGAGGACAAACTAAGGTATTTAGCTTCACAAGAACAGGTTACAGACACTGATGTTACAGCAAACCTGAAAGGGAAAAGTGACTGAGCTGCTCTGAATGACAGGGTAATCTGGCCTTGTAGGATTTATAGCCAAGAATGTATATTGCCTTCTAAGGTACACTTCAGAATATTATTTTAGACTCTAAAATAGGATTTGTCTATGCTGATTTTCTTTTATTTTTGTCCCTGTTACCTTGTTTCAAGTGCATTTGTTACTTACAGTAAATGTTTCTATTTTGTTTGTGTATCTGTGTTCGTCTGCGTGTCACCAAGTTCTTTAACTGGAGCTTTTTTCTTTAGACGTGGTTGACAGTTTTCTGAAGTTTTAATACTGGCAGAGAAAATAATACCTGTAGTATATAACTACGTAAACTATAGGGAAGGTGTTCTGATTTTATGCAATGTTAGATGACTCTTTCAGTTTTGCTGTTCTCTTTCTGGGAAAACATATTGTAAATTAGACTTTCAGACTCTTAGCTAAAAATTGGGAATTTCTGTACACACTAAAAAGATGTTGAAAGCTCTTGTACAACTTTTTTTCTAAAGATCTCTGTGTCATGGTTTCGTGGTTTTTGATGTGTTGTTGATATTCCACATTGTGACATCATGCGGTGTGTTGGGAGTTGAAAGCAGAGGATGGTTGATCAACTCCCAACACACCACATGATGTCACGATGTGAAATATCAACAACACAACAAAAACCACAAAACCATGACACTCTGGTTGAAAGGGAATACTAAGGGGCTTAAAGTCTAGAATTTAGAATTTAATTGTTTCTTGCTTTTCCTTGGCTTTGTCTTTTCACTTGATTTTTTTAAAAGTAGGATTTTCACTTAAAACAAAATCAAAGATTTAAATGTTTTTTTAAACTTATCAACCTAAATGTGGAAGAATTGGGCTTGAAAAATGTTTTCTGTTTATTAAAGAACGAAGTTAATCTGTTATTTGAGTTACTAATTGAGTGAAACTTGGAGGCATGTATGGTACTCCTTTTACCTTTCTTCCCCTCCTTCCTTCCTGTGTTGATTTCATTTCTGGGTACTCTATTTTCCCTTTTCTCTGCTTTATGTAAGTAAGATAAAAATTTTGAAAGAATGTTCAGTGCAAGTTGTATTGACACTTCTTTGACAAGTTTTGAATTCTGGATGCATTGTCCTTTATCTTCTGGGAATTTGAATATTATGTTGTACCCAGAACTAACTAATAAGACTTGAGCTTCTATTCTGACTTTCAGTGCTGGATTTGTTTTGCATTGAGAGAAATTTTACTTCAGGGAATCATAGAATC
>VXAB01005969.1:34792-74936 GCA_013399175.1 Odontophorus gujanensis | reverse complement strand
GGGCTAACCAAAAGTTAAAGTATATGAGTAAACGCATTATCCAATTGTCCTGTGGAAGTTAACTGGCACAGGGCACCAGCTGCCTCTCTAGGAAGCCTGTTTCAGTATTTTATCACCTTCATAGTTAAGGAATTTCTCCTAATGTCCAGTCTGAACCTTTCCTGGCACAGCCTTGTGTCACTCCCTCCCATTCTAAAAAACAATTTCATACAGCATTAGCATTAGACAAACCCCTGACAAGATGCCAGTTCTCTGTTCTCCTATTCACATAGTTTTAGTGACTCACATGAAGCATGTGGAGCAGGGACAGCCGAGACAAAGGTATCCTCTTCTTCTGATTTCATGACTGGGACACGTTAGTGATTCATGTCTGGGAAACAAGCCCTCAAAAACAAACTCAACCCTGCCAGTTTAGGGCATCCTTCATGTTTATATCACTCTCGCAGAAAGATCCGTAAGTCAATAGGTTATGCCAAAGGCAAGCACCACTCTTTTGGTGGTCTCTTCAGCGATTGAGGAAAGATAAGCTATGGAACAGACACTGTAGATGTAGGAGACATCTCTTTTTATGGCTCTTCAGGAAGGAGAGTGAAAGGAAGCTGTTTATGGCTGCATCATGCTACTTTTGCAGGCATTCTGGGAAGTGAGGACCCACGCAGAGGCCCCTTGCATCTGGATGACAGATTCAGACAATGGACTGTTTTTAATCTTGGTGTATAGAAAATTCCAGCTAAACTGATTTCATATGTGCTTTGTCTGGTCCCTAGCCAGCATGGGTGAGGCAGACCAAAGCAATAAGAACAATTTTTTTTGCATACTAAAGTTGGGCCTGTGGTTCTAGTATAGTCCAGCCTTGGCCCATTGACTGGTCAAATTGCACAGGACATAATTTCATAAGGGGAACTGATTTGTTTCTTGAGATCTGTGTTAAAGGACTGTTTTGGATTCTGCTATTTCCAAGTCCATGGGTGCTGGAGAACTGCAAGAAAACCTCCTGTTCAAGCTTTAGAGAGTCTCATGGCATCCTGCCAGTAAAAATCCACCGCCACAGATGTTTTCTCAACAAAAAAGGCTGTCCAGCCCCCATGGAAGATTAACCTTTATGGCTAGTGTCTCACTTTGTAGAAGTTTTTCTGAAGGGCTGAATACAGGTCATATGGCATGCATTGACACAAACATTGCTAGAAATATACTTGTAAAGTGAATGTCTGGATTGCAGAAGAGTGGGGATATGGGAACAGTCACTAGGAAACAGTGAGATATACATTTTTTTCCCCTGAGAAATGACTGTTAGGAGGAGCCCCACAGGAAACGTATGCTGCAAACGCACAGTGTTAGGAAGGTGGGATTTGGCATGCTGACTGATTCTAATAGCTAGCTGCCTACAGCTTTGCCACTGTAAATAACTTTGCCACCTGGAAACAAATTCCAGGTTAAACACCTGGATTCTAGTGCATTCATCATCCCTTGTCTTCATCACAACAACAGAGGCTTGGAGAGGAATGAAAGGCAAGTGTAATTCCTGAAGCCCAGCTAGGTGGGATGCAGTCACACAAGCACAATGAACACATTCCATCCTTAAAATGGCATACACAGACCAGCAGGGTTTCATTACAGCATATGAGAAAGAGCTTTCATATTCAAGACAAGAACAGTTAAATGTTGTTTTCATTTGTCAGATGTTTGGAAAATGCAACAAGTGTTTATTCCTCTACTTCTGAGAAGAGCAGCCCACCTGGCAGGCACAAGAACTGCTGCAAGAAGAACGCTGTGTTCTTCCTATAGAGGTCTGTGCACCTCTCAGAGAATGTTCTGAGTAGTGACAGATAAGCTGCTGAGGCTGGATCCTATGGAACTTGCACCAGGCTATCAATGTAGCTTGAAGAGTTCCCAGATTGGAGGCATTGTGAATGATAACATACGGACTGTACCCTAATTTTACTATGGAATTGTGTGTCTTATGGCACAGAACAGTTGAATAAAGACATTGCTTTCTGGGTAAATGTAGCCAAGTGGAACAGTGGACAACTTGTCCTTAACCAGAGAGTAAATAATACTTCCAGGGGCTTCCAGGAAGCATTCTGCCTTAACTACAACAACTAGTCTTAACACAGTTAAATTTTCACCCCCGAAACAAAACTAGTCCTCTGTTCTGAGGATCAAGTCCTTTTCCACACTACTTACCCCCTGGAAAATATTTCCCTTGAAAATGGCAGGACACTGCATCACTTCATCATGCCCTGCTAAGCTGCTGAGACTGATCCTCTACATTTCCTGCACCCTTACCAACACACTCTGTGATCTGACTGCTGACACTGAAGATCAGCTTGCCCACATGCTCAGAGTAGTGCTGCACCTGCTCACCTGGGCAAGGCATCTGGGTGCTTGACTGAAGTGTTCCTAGAAGACAATTAATACTCAAATAGCATAGACAAGCTATGTATATGCTATAAGCACAATAAACACAAACCATGCCCCAGAAACTCTGTATCATTTCCAAAAGAAATCCTGAAAATTTCATTCTCATCTACAACTCATTTGAAGAGAAACAGATGCTGGAATGGCATCAGACTCTTTGATTCAAAGGCAGATAGCCATGCTATCTGGAAATTCCTGCCTCTGCCAATGACTTTTTCTTGGTACTTAAGGACAAATTTCAGATTCTGGCCAACACATCAATTTGGAATAACATCTCCAAGTCAGTGCAACAACACTGTGAAACTTGCTCCGCACTCTCATCCTATGAAATCAAGTCTTCTGCAGTGCACTGATGTTATTTCTGGTTGTCTTATTTGATCAACATATGAGCCAGTCAGACTCTACTCCAAACTTTTGGTTACTCTACTGAACTATCAGCACTAAGCTGCAAGATGCAAAAAGATTAATTCCAATTGGATATAAGGGTAATATTCCTCATTGTAACAGTGGGGATACCTTGGGTCAAGAACTCTATAATGACAAGCCGGAGGCATTCAAAACCTCATCAGAAAAGGCCCTGAGCAACATGATCTCCCTTTGAAGTTAGCCCTGATCTAAGTAGAAGGCTGAACTAGAGCCCCCTTCTGTCCAAAGAGTCTTGTATTGGAACAATTGCCTTTAGAAAAGATCTGCGGGAAACAAACAAACAACAACAACAAACAAACAACAACAACAAAAAAACCTAAACCACAACAAACTATTTTGAGTTTAAGAGAAGATTGGAAAAGATCTGTTTCTCATTTCCTTGCTTTTCATTCCTGGAAGCAGATCAGAAATTCATACTGTAATGCATTCTCTGACATGCCTTGGTGCTTGCAGAGCCCCTTCCTACTTGGAAGTCAGGATCAAGGTGTGGAGGCTCTCTTGCATCGCTGTTCTCCCAGCCTTGGAGATACCCTGCATTGCTGAGAGATTCTCAGGGGCTTAAATGTTTTTCTGTTCTCAGAGAGTACCTGGGAACAGAATACTGAGCAGCCTGGTGAAGCCGTGCATATGTCAGCAGTCTTACCTTCACATCTCTGGCTGGTCTCGCTCTGCTTGTGTCCTGCAGGGCACTTGCACTCATAAGAACCCACTGTGTTGATGCAGTTACCACCCTGACAGAGACCAGGAATGGCTTGACATTCGTCCACATCTACAAGATAAAACAGCAAAGACATTAGAAATTATAGCCATTGAAGCAGTTGAAGGTTCAACTTAGGATGGTGAAGAATAAGCTCTATGAGAAATAAGGAGCCTTGCTCCAAGTAGTTGTATTTATATTTTTAAAAGCAATTACCTATCAGATTACATTACCAATAAGGACATAAAATGGACATGTAAGTATTGCTGGCACAGCTACACAAACAAAAAGAGAGAGAAAAGTATAATAGTGTTTTCCAAAGCCAACATCCCCAGGCTTAGCAACAACCTTCCTGTGGAGGGCAAGGTTATGATCAATGTGGCTGCTCACTCATGGGAGTAACTGAGTTCATTCCAGGTTGGTAGCTCTGTAGGAGTGAGAGATGGTTGTCCTGCAGCCTTCAGAGAGCAACATCTGAAACAGGACAGAGAGGGGAACCTACAGGCTTAGTTGTTCCATCACCCAGGCAACTCAGCCTGCAGCCAAGAGCTCCTCAGCTGTGAAGGGGCACTGCTTTTCAAAGCACCTCAGGAAGGTCTCAGCACTCACTGCTAGATCCAACACTCCCATGTGCAGCAGATATCAATACTCCACATTTGTTTGCAGTAACGTTGACAACACATAAATAAGCCAAGCTCACACAAAGAGACTGGGGACATATAATGCAATTTACAATAGGTAGCAAGAAAGTTATCTTCAGCATTTTCAGTTTTATCCTAGAGACAATGGATAATGTGGGATGTTGGATGCAGTAGGGTTTTTGGTCTCAACAGGTAAAGGCCCAAATTAGTTGCAGATGCAGAAAGGAATTCATGTACCTCTATGTGGAGATCACTGCAACCCAGCAGCGGGAAAAAATCCAAATCTCGAAGGCTCCCAACAGGATTTACTGATTGGAGCTCAACAGACAATTCTGCTGTTTTTGCCTGAGTGTTCTGGACATTGAATGAAACCTCTAAACATGTGTTTTATGTCTTCTCGGCAGAAGATTTGATCAGAAGCTGAAACTATAGATCTACATGAAAAATTCTAGATTTTATTTTACTTGTGTTTTAAACTGAATGTGATCAGGGAAATCTGTATATTGAAAATGTCTCAGAATGGAAATGCTAAGCAATATTATTTGGAATCTATCCAGATGCCTGAATGCAACCATCATAACATGTTACAAAACCAAATACCTATGTACACACTAATAAAATTATAATATAAACATTTTATAAGTCTTGTGGCAAAAAAATGAACAAGGAGTGTATGTATTAGGTCAGAGGAGATGGAATCAAATGATAAAGTTGAGGTATCTGCTTTTATTCAAATAATTTCATATGTTCCCTTTGGAAACATAACTAAAGGCAACAACGAAGAAGTCGTATCCCATGGAATATTTCCAGCTGAAGATGTTTCTACTACAAGATAGGCAAACCATGAGTGAAGCAAGGAACCCAAATAGCACTGGTAAAAAATGTCTGTGGCACAAACATTGCTCTCCTCCAAATTGCTTTCTTGATGAAAGGAAGCAAACTTTGGCCTCAAGTAATGGGTAAAGAAGTGTCATTCTTGGATACCCTTATACTGCTCCTGTACAGTTAACAGTTTTTGTCACCTGTGATGAGTATCTCTGAAGTGGTTGTCAGGTGGGAAAGCCAAGTTCATCGTGATGCTTTGTGACATATGAGGATAGATATAGCACATATATTTACACAAATAAATGTTATCTGTACTGTGGCTCTTGGCAATCAACCTTCACTTGAGCTTTCAGTACACATCAGGATGGATAAGAGAAAAATCTTCTTATCTGTTCATGACATTTACCTTGGCAGGCTCCTGTACGAATGTTGGGAATGAAACCTCGTCGGCAAGGGTGAGGCTGGGCAGGGCACATCTCACATGGGTGACCCCAGGCCCGTCCAATGGTGGCACAACACATGGTCTTGGTACAGACGATTCCACTGAGTTGGCCCTGACACATCTGGTTATTTACTTGGCTAAAACAGGGACCAGTACGATAGTCTGAGGGAAAATAAAAAAACAACCACAGGTTACATCAAGATATAAGGTTGTCTGTCTATACAGTCTAGTGATACTTTTCTATTCCTTGTTCTACCAGCACAGTCATTCAAATGCAGAGTTGTAGAATCATAGAATCACCAAGGTTGGAATAGACCTTCAAGATCATCCAGTCCAATTGCTCACCTACCATCAATATTTCCCCACTAAATCAAGTTCCTTATTACAACATCTAAATATTTCTTGAACACCACCAGGGACAAGTTTTACGAAAATAACATGCAGTCATAGGAAGAACAAAGATGTAAAACTAAACTAGAAGCTAGCACTGGAGGTAGTGGTTGCCTTTCAGCTGCATGTTTCATGTGACCATAGGGAGGTTTTCCAAGACAGCTCTTCTTCATTTCCCTCAGGCTCATCCCACAAACTACAGTTATTCTGTGTCTTCAGTCAATACCCTGTAAGCACTGTCCCAGGACAAATTTAAAATGCAACATCAGGCAAAGGGGAGATTTCAGGGCTGCAAACTCCACTGTTTTGTGGACTGCTGGCAATAGTGAAATAATCAAGCTTCATTTAAGTTAGTTTATCAGGACAGGATGTAACTGTAATGGCTTTAAACTAAAGAAGAGTAGATGAAGATCAGATATTTGGAAGAAACTCTTAACTATGAAGCTGGTCAGGCACTGAACAGGTTGCCCATAGAAGCTGTAGATGTCCCATCCATGGAAGTGTTGAAGGCCAGAATGGATGGAGCTTTGAGCAACTTGGTGTTGTGGAAGGTGTCCCTGCCTCTGCCGAGTGGACTGGAACTGGATGGGCCTTACTACCTCTTTCAGACCTAACCATTCTACAATTCTATTATACTTTGATAGTTAGGAAGAAAGACACTTACAGAGATAATATTTCTTGAAGAGCCTTAGGGCCTGGCAATCCAAGTAACATAAACATACATACAGGCAAAGTAAGTAGATGATTTCAGTCCTTGAGGACCTCCTTTCATCTCCAGTGTCCCATTGCCATACTCAATAAATGTAAATCTCTTATCTTCAGATAAAGAAAATTTATAAAAAGGACTGTGTTTCAAGACACTGATTCCCTCACTGTGGCCCTGCACTGTGCTGAAATATAAACGAGCCCTCTAGGCAGTCAGTCAATACAATCACACAGCACCAAAGGAGAGATATGAAATACTAGGCACCATTCTCATAATCCTCTCACTCAGTTTCAGGCGCCTAAAGATCAGGTATGTGTAAGTACTTAAGTGAGGGTGTTCCTTATTTAGAACAATGGTCTTTAAGTCACCATTCCCTCCACTAGTTTCAATACCTACCTCAGCACAGGGAGATTCACTGACTAACTTACATTACACAAAAGCTGGAGTTGTCTTAGCTACCATACACCCTGCAGTGAAAGGTAGATGGGGTCATGGTCACATGCTTTAGAAGCAGGACTCACAGCTGACTGCTGAGAATGAATGACAGCACTCTGAGTAGCTGTGACCATCAATTCAACTGGCTGCCCTATTAAAGCAGTAAGGGATTTAGGCTGTACCTTCCTGCAACACTGAGATGAATACGCAAACTACTGTCTGCCTTGGATCCATGGTGAAAGAGAATTGAGAGACAAAGTTGACCTGACAACAAATATACAACAAAGTTCTGATAAGAATTTTCTCTCAAATTTTTGTTGGGCAGCAATCTGGAGATGGAGATATCTTGCTGTCATGCTGCTACTTGGCTTGGAGGGTACCCACAAAACCTTCTGAGAGAAAATTCCCAAAACTTTCTCCTTGATGTCTGATGTAAATGGTGCACCCCAGGGGATTTTTGTGCTGACAGTCTCTATAAAGGCAGCCTCCTTCCATAACTCATGGCATAGTGACTCATTTCTTCTGTTTAACTCTTAAAGGTCCCTTGGCAATTTTAAGTAGGTCTTTAAAACCAGATGCTGCAAAAGCAATCAGCTTGTTTCTTATTCCCTACAATGTTACTCCTAGCCCTTCAAAACAAAAGGATTTTGAAGGGACTTGTTTGCACCATGGGCAGAGGGTTTGCCACTCTCTGGGCTCTCATGACCCTTAGTTGGAGCTATGAACACAGCAGGCATTCATCAGGAAGCAAAGTACTTAAACAAGAGACTTTTTCCTTCCACTGGGAATAAATGAATGCATGTAAATGTTTGATCTGTGGCTGGAAAAAGGACATTTAACCATGTTACTGTCAGACTAGAAATTTCCACATTAACCATCAAGGAAGTTAGGTGTTGGTCAAATATGCTGTTCTACTAGATAACAGGATACAAACCTGTGCCTGCAGAATTGCTTAGGGAATTTTGATGTTGGATTAATAGACTTGAAATTCAAATCAATGACCAGATCAGCCCACAGATGTCTTTGCAGTGAAACATTTGGATTTGAAATGTGAAGCAAAAAAAGTTACATGGAAAGTGGTTGTAAGTTGCAAGCCATAAGCAGCCATAATACACACATCTACTGACTAATAGCTCTATTTCTTGAAATGGGTTAGTATAGCATCAACACTGAGCAGGGCAAACTTTGTTGTCTATGCTGCATTTCTTGGCCTGCAGGTTTTCAGATCAAGACCTTTGTGATCAGCTGCCTTCTTTTTAAATCCCAGAATGCACATGCAAAGATCAAGCAGATTAAGAAACAGGAAACTTTCCCCCACTGGACATCTTTGCAGGACAATCATGTTGCCAGACCTGCACTTGAACAAAACCACATCAGAGTGGATGGGCTGTAAAAGACCATTCATAAATGTGGTTAATTACTGCAGGCCTTAGAATGAGTGCCTGTGCTGATGTGCCTTACTCACTCCTGTAGCCTGTACTCAGTAAAGTCTGGGTGGGGTACACCTGTGTTTCAGTTCAACCTGTCACCAGGTATGCATAAGCTACATGAAAAACACGCAACCTCTATCTATGGGTAAGAATCAATGGCCACAGTAATTCCTTAATCCAATTTTATGGTTCTCTCTTATTTCTATTTTTCGAGCAGCTGAAAGCATGATCATACTCAAAAATTAATGCTGATAAAATTGTCCAGAGCAGTTTGGTACAGGGATGCCACTGAGATGTAAACAGGAGGGATTTCAGGATTAAAGGGCAATGGTTTTGAAATTACCTTGGTTAAAAGGTGACAGGTGCGCATAAAAACACCTTTGTTTAGACATCAGAACAATGCAGTGGTGAATTATCAACTTAGTCATAGTTCGGCCTTTGAACCAAATTTCAACAATGCCAGCACACATGGTTCTCATAAACGCTGCCTGTTGTGCCAAGTTTAATGCTTTAGTTTGTTTTAATTTATTCCTAGAAAACAAATCAACATATTTTGAGCCAATTTCTCACCCACTGCCTCTTTTTCTATAACCTCAGAGATGAACAATTAATCTTTAAATGGAAATGTGTGACGTCATTGTGGTGTGCATTTACAAAGGGTTCCAGGTGACTTAAGAAGTCCGATCACAACCGAGAACACAGGCACTGCCATGGGGTAAACATGTAGCTGCCCTGCCATCCTGCTGCTGCACGTTGGATGCACTGCAGCAGGAATTCCTTCACACCGATAATGAAAGTGCAACCGTAAGGGGAACAAATAATTGGTAAAAATAGAACTGCATACGTAGATTACTTCCTTGGAGGGAATGTAGCTAAGAAAATCGCAGTCTTGAGTATGGTAAGTCCGCCTGCATTCCAGCTGCCATCTGTTGCTAATTTTAACGGTCCAATTACTAAACATTGACAAAGGCACCCATCAAATTTGTTTTTAAGGAAATACATGTGCTTAAGAGGCACCTAAAGCCCTGCTACCGTCTCCATAAAGGATCTCATCTTCCAGCCTTACAACAACAGCATCCACTGCTAGGATATGGGTGAATCCAATTTTTCCACCTGCAGGTAAAGATCCCATTAAAGGGACTGCAGGAAATGGGATCAGGCCTTATCTGAGGAAGAAAAGCTTCAGTCAGACTGAGTCTTTCCAGCTCTACAGAAGTGACTTTCAACACAGCAGGGGTATGCATATCCAGGCCTTCACCAATCAATTCTAGATGTAAAAATCAACACGTTAGCTCACTGCTTGTCTCCGACAAAAAAATAGCTTTGCAAACAGCATATACTTGTCATAGGACAGACATCAGGTTCCCTCCCAGCATCTATCATCAACTTCATGACTGCACAGGTCTCACTTTTCTTTCTCGTGCTATTAACTTCAAAGTAGACCATGCTCAGAGCATTGCTCTGTGGGCTGCTTATCTCTGTGAGTCAGATTAGGTTACTATTCACATCCTTGTCTCAAGCAGCCCACAGGGAGTGAGAGTGTTCAAACTGCAAAACACACCAAGGAATCCAAGCTGCAGCACCAGTGTTTGCATTAACCACATCATGTTCCTCACTCTACTCTTTGCTTTCAATGTTCTCCTCCCCCCCACCCTACTCTGACAGTATGGCTTCAAGCACCAGCAAACCTAAACTACGGACTTCTGCAGGTGCTGCAGCTTGAAACTGCAGTGAGTCTCATCTCCCTAATGCTACAGCCAGCACAGGGCTCAGATGTGTTCTGAAGAACCAACCTCACCCACATTCTCCTGTTTGGGGGTTGTCATGGCGACCACCAGGGATATCTATGGCTAATGAGCGGTCACTCCTGATCACTTAGAAGTCCCTGAGTTCACAGGCGGATTATGTGTGTGTGTTTGAATTTAGCCACACTGTTACACTTGCAAACAGCTTCCTGCAAACGCCCCTCATTGTACGGACTACTGCTGGAATGTGTGGAACAGTCTGACACTACAGTGGATCGAGTGGGTTCCAGTGCCCCTGGCTCAGCACACTCCAGCATGTGGGCTGCCCTGCTCAGAGGTGCTGCCCTGGCTTTTACTTCAATCACCTTCCCAGAACATATCTCACCTCCTACAGGCGGAAATAAAGAAATGGACACGACTCTGCCAACTGTGGCTATAATTTCTGCCAGAAATACAGCTTGGTCTCATTAAAAAGAATAATCCACTTCAGACTATTTAAAATTACCACTCTGAGACTATCAAACTCTTACGCAGAACAGTTGGAAGGCACTCTCTTTATTGCTAAGTATCCCCAGCGCTAAATGAAGACAATAGAAATCTTCTGTAGAGAATGCTCCTCTGGGACACAGAGCTCGTCGGAAAGCCATTATTTTGGAAGGGAATATTAAACAGAGCAACTCAGTTTAAGTTCTTTGAAAGAGATCTCAAACCAAACACTGTAAGTATGGGCATCTTCTCAGATGTTAATTTTAACTCTAAAAGCAGCTTCAGATTGCTTTTTATAGCAGCTCAATTGAACACAATATTTACAAATTAATTTCAGAATTCAAATTATTGCTTTGCATTTAAATGAAATTCTAAATTTACTCCGTACTGCCATTTAATTTGTCATTATTGTCCCTTTGGGGAAAAAAAAGAAAGTAGTTTCAGACACTGAAATTTTGAAGTGAAATATTGTGTGTGACAATTTTCCCAAGAAGGATAGCTCTCCAACTCCTGCAACATCCTTCAGCTCCGTGCTGTAGCACTGAGTGTGCCAGTTCTTGCAAAGGGAATTCAGATTCCTGGGTAAAGATTCAAGAGCAGGAATAATTATAATACTTTCTATGCTATTTAGAACCATAATCCTAGCAAGCCAAGCATGCCTGACCCCAGCCATGTAAGCAGCTCTGCAGCTTCCAAGCTGGAAGGAATGTGAACCAAGTAAGGAGCTGTGTCCCTTCTTCAGCACTGTTTGCTGGCACCTCTGTGAGATGGGCTGTGGGCTGAGTTAATTCCTTCTTTACAAAATAAGCAAACAGAGCAGCAAGGAAGAAGAGATCTTTCAGAAAAATCAAGTTCCTTCTCCTAACAAACAATGCTTTTGCTGAAGGCTTCTCCACAAAGCAGCAAATACAAATGTTGCTTGTGAGCAAACCCCAGGGAGCTCCAGCCCTCACCACAGCGAGGTCAGCGCTACAAAGTCCAGCCCCTGGCAGAGCTCCATGATGCTCTCTAAAAGCTCTAACAGCCAATAACAGGGAGCAAAGAGAGGGGATAGCAAACCTGACATCAACCTTTTAACTGTCGTGTGACTTCTTTCCCATTTATGCCCTACTCACAGAGAGATGATGAACCGGGAGCACCGGTGTGCAACAGCCACCAGCCAAACTGCAGGCTGAAAGCTGTTTGCACAAGGCAACCCAACAGTGTGAAATTGTTCCTGCTGTACTAAATGCACACTGTAGAGCATCAATTAGTCTGTGCACATAGTACAGCTCTGCATCTCTGCTGAGCCTCGCACGCAGTGTACAACTCTGGTACTGCTGGTGGGAGGGGAGCGGGTGATGCAGAGAGAGCAGTGCTGGGGTCTCTGCGCAGGACTCCTTACCATGGAATGCTTTCCCCGCCTCATCATTTCCTTACTCATGCAAACAGTCACATTCCTGTGACTGTTTAACTGTTCGGACTTTTGCGAAGAAAAGAAAAAAAAAAAACAAACAACTGGTGAGGGCAGTCTATAAGGCCAGACATTCTATGAGCTGAAAAAACACTGCCAAAGGAAATAGTAAGGAGAGACCTTTTTAATGTTTTCTCGGCCTATTTTTACTGTTTCCCACCAAAATTCTAGCCTGGTGAAACCTGAGAGAGAGCTCCACGCACAGCCCTCCTCCAAGAGCTCTGCTGGAATCACTGTGATGGAGCAATCCCCAACAAATCACTCCAGGCAGATGCAGAAACATGGGTGGGTTGGAGCTGGCACCACCACTCTGCATTCTCCATCCTGAAAGAGAAGCAGTGAATCCCTGCCTGGTCAGCTGGTGAAGACATGGAGGTGCTGGGGGTGGCACAGGGCTTTACCAGGTCGGGACTCTTCACTTCGTAAACTTACCTATCTTCCTTCTGGGACTATAAGCTTGGAACAAGGACTGAGAAGGACACAATGGAGTGAGGACTTGTAATAGTCTGGCACAATGGAGCGAGGACTTGTAATAGTCTGGCTGGTTTAACAGTTCTTGTCTGATTGTATCAACATTACAGCCCTATGTGCTGCAGCCATCTGTGTGCTGCTCCTTCAGCAAGGTCTTTGTATGTGAAAAGCAGCAATGTGGTATGTGGCTTATGCTAAGTGGAGGAAAGGTGATCACTGTAAGAAGTTTATCCACAACTGAAATATCTTGAAATAGAAGGAAGAAGTCTTGGGAATGACAAGGCAGACACAAACAACATTATTTTCTTTCTAAACTCAGTCAATGAAAGTGAAAACATTGCACCCTCCTTAGCATCTGGATGGCAGAAAATGAATGCTCAGAGCTCAGCTCAGTACGAGATCAACCAAAAATATCTTCTAGGCTAGAAACACACTGCCAGCCTCAGTGACTGCTCATAGAGTGGAAGAAGCTCAGTAGGAAACGTGGGAAGGTGGCTCAAAGGCCAGGACCACAAAATCATCCTTTGTCCTGATGAAGCACTGAAGATGTAACAGCACTGGCATTGTTTCCTAATGCCTTGATTAAGTCATTTATCTTGAGAGACATCAGAATAAGGTGATCAGATATATCCTGACCTGTTACTTGTACACCACTTCACTTCCAGCATGACAAAATCAAATGCACTGAGTGCTACTTCAATGACCATGGACTTTCAGAAGCAAACATATCTGGCTTACACTATACAAAGCCCATTTACTGCTCTGCAAACCACTCAAACTGTAGAAGTGTGTGTGGAATTGACCCTGTCCAGTCCTTGTGTCCCTGAGTTGAAGTCCAGTTCATCGGTTCTTGGGATGAGATTATTCAAAATGAAGATGAAATAAATTTTAAGCGCATCTTTTTTTTTTTTTTTCTTTTTAATCCCAAAGCATTTTTTTCTGGTCTAAGGCAAAAGACAGCAAAGGTGGTGCTCCCATGAGGAAGTAGTTGCTTCATCCATTCATTGTGAATTAAAAAGATGCTTTCTCCAGTGGACGTTAAGTACATCTCCTCTTAGGAAAGAAGATAATGATTAGTGCTGGAGGTGAAATGGTGATGAGAGAACCTGAGCCTAGTTCACTTTGTCCACCCTGTATTCACACCCTGCCCCACGAAGAGGAAGGGTTTGGCTTTCCTGCAGGGGTACCTAAATTTCCTTCTAGTTTCCTGAGCTCTTGAGGAGCAGGACAACATACTGCTGCAGTTCTCATACACAAATGTGGTTTGTGAACCCTGTTGGGATTTGTCAGGTCTGGATCTTCTGTGCCATTGTGAGCTGAGCACCCATTTGTAGAACTGTCCTTTTCTACGCGTGGGCCAAGCAATCAGTCTCCTGCCACTTCACATTTTCTCTACCATCTTCACAGGTTTGAAGACAACAGTGCTGATGCACATCTCCTTTGGACTGATCTCAGGGCGCTGAAACTGCAGCAATTCATGTGTTTACCTTGCAATGCAATGTGCGGTGTTGCACTTAGTCAGCTAGTGAAGGCTGCTTATGGCCCTTGCAGGGACACCCTCCAAGTCTGAGTGAAATTTGGAACCAAATCTTCTTGCCACTTTCTTCCTACAAGGACCACTTCTGACGTCATGTCCTCCTGAGTGGCTGGTAGCTGCCAGATGCAACCTGCACTGGGGAGCCCTGGTGGCCTGGTACCTTTGTTCCAGTGTGCCATGTGTTTAGATCCACTTCTCAGACACTCCCCTGTGGATTTAGATGTGTGAGAAACCAGGGCACTTCACAAGCTCTGCACCTTCTATTCCAGAGATGCTCTGCGTCATTCAAAGGCATCAGCTTACTCTGTTGGACACCTGGACACCCATTTCCACAGTGAGAATGAGAAAGCTACAGGTCATTGCATCCTAAAGTGTCAAAAGGTCAGAAGATAGGACAGTCGCCTTCTTGCCTAACCTACAGCAAGCAATGAGATGCCAGCCACGGAATGGAAGGCTTCAACCTATGTCATTCCAGCATGCTCTAGTGCACAGCTGAACTGAGCCACTTAATAAACATCATGTGGAAAATAGCAGCATTAAATAGCTCCACTGCCCCCAAATCGGGGGAAAAGTAATGTGTGATCATCTCATTAGACACAGTACTTTAATGCCTATGGGCATGCAGCAAAATGGGATATGTGTACATCCTGTCAGTGCTATGAGCCAACCATGGCTGGCTCTCTGCAGAGACCTGAGGGAGTTGTGGTTTCTCAGGACTATAGCTAGCTTATCAAAGAATCCTGTTCACGAGGAAAATATTAAAACACAGTTGAGTCCAGAGTCAAACTCCACACATGGTGAAGTTTCTACCAGATCATTCTGCATAAAGCATACTACAAGTTAGAGAAGTAGAGGTCGGTGCAATCTTTGCTGTCTGGAACACAGCTGCTTAATAAATAAAGCAATTATTTTAGGCGCTTAATGTACTGAAATGCTTAATGAAGCAAAACTGGAGTTCATGCCTCACCTTTGGAGGCAAGCTGAGCAAAAGGAACACTATCGCTTCTCTCAGCTATGAGCTCTGTTTATGTCTCACCATTCAGATTATCAGTCTTCCAAACCGAAGTTTTTTAATAAGAGCTTATTTTGGAAAAGAAAAAAAATCTTAACTCCTGCCAGTAGCATTTGTCAATACGATTTTTTGCTCAAAGTAATTTCAAACTTCATCTGGAATTAAGTGGAGGAGCCACTCATTAGTACTTGTTAGTGGTATTCACATCTCAGTGATGTACCACTCAAACCACTCACACAGCCTTGATGACAGAAATGAGCCACAATAACCACTGTTTCCCTTTATTTTTTTTTTCTTATCCCATAGAACTGAAACCCAAGAAATGAATAAGGGTTAATGAAACCCCAGATCAGCCTTTCAGCTCAGGGGATTCTGGTGGAGGGCCAGGCAAAGTGAATTTCAATTCAGTGTCATGTATGAGTACAGCTTACTGAGCACTTTTCCATCACGCTCAGTGTTTTTCTGAACTAACAAGTATATCAACAAGGCAAAGGCACAGAGTGTGTCCAAAACAAAAGCAAAGACTGTCCTACAGCATAAATTGAGTGACATGCCTCCTACGCCTTCCAAACATGGGATCAAAGTGGAGTGCATGATTTGTCCTACTAAAATCCACACTGATGCAGAGACACAAGAACAGCAAGACAGGAAGGCCACCTCTCCCTCTCCTTAATCAATCTTTCACCAGCTCCACAGTGTTGGGTTCAAGTCCTTGCTTATCCCCTCAAAGTACTGCATCATCTCAGCTGACAAACCTAATGCTTTCAAACAGCACGTGCCACATCCCCATCCATGTTTCTGGGGTCTCTCGATTCCTCTGGAGCTGTTGCTGTGTATCTTCCCACATCATTTGCTCTATGAGAAATGCAGCTGGACTGGGGCTTATTTTCACAGTGTGCTCAGACCTCAGATACTGCAATGAGTAGTATGGAGGAGATGATAGGTTTTTTTCAAGCTGATAATTATCCCCAGAAGAAAAAATCTTTTAGGTACCTCAGAGAAAGAAATCAGACATATCTGCATCTGAAATGCAAAGGCCAAGATTAAAGGTCTTCCTGAGTTATCTCAGGGATCACTTAATGTTCACAATGTTTTTGTGGTCCCCTTTGTTAGCATGATGTACGGTCTGGCATGCCTGATCTGGTGTAGGTGCCTGACCTGGTGTAAGGAACCTGCTTTGGCAGGGGGCTTGGACTTGATGATCTCTAGAGGACCCTTCCAGCCTCTATGATTCTGTGATTCTGTGATCTCTGGGGCAGTTTCCAGCTGAAGGTACACAATATGAACATTGGTTCCTGGCTATTTTACTAAAAGCAAAATTTTGGAAGTCCAGGACTATAACCTAAATTAGAAAGGAGTGAGCAAAGGGAACGTGTTTACTGCTGGCAGCTTCCTGTTAGGACTTTCACACTGATGTTAATGGGATCAGACACACCCTGTGTAGCTGCTGCTCTTAAGACTCCAAATTAAACTGGAAATTTTGAAGAAAAACAAAACAAACACGTTTGACACGTTTGATGAGGAAGTGGAAAAGCTGAGAATAATCCACTCAATAACTCTTCTCACAGTTGGAGAGGCCTTACATGCAAGAATAGTAGGGTATTCTGCAATATTCCCACTGTGTGATACTCCGCGTGGATTAAAGTGCCATCCAAGCTGACAGACCCATGAACATCCATCTGTATGTTACAAGGTGGAGTACGTATTCTGGTTATATACAGCATGGGGTGTCTTGTCACTAGAAAAAGCTACAGCTGAAGGGAACGTACAAGATCATTTTGGATTCTTCCTTCCCTTGGACAAGACTGACTCTACCTTGCAAACATCTGCAGTTATGGAAATCCACAGGCTCCTACAGAAACAGTTCTATCTGGACAACAGGTAAGAGCGGCAATTACACTGGTACAGCATTAAACATCGCAAATAATATGCTTAGAAATTGGAAGGATGAGAGGAATTGTTGTCCTATGCAGAAATGATCTTTGAGAAATTGATGAAGCATACAAAAATGTGCTCATCTCGGCACTTGCATTAGTCTTACTGTTTGTTAATGGAAGTTTCTTCCAGGACTAGAATGGTACCAGTTATGAGGAACCCAGTGTTTGCAGAGTCAAAACAAACAAAAAAGGCATCAAAGTCCTTTGGAATCTTTGAAGAACCTACAGACACAGACATGTTGTGCAGATCAGAAATCCTCTCTGAGATTAAGGAGATCCTCATGTTAAGTACATGTTAAATATACGAAGTTTTACCTTGACATATGAAAAACAATGGAAATGCAAAAAGGAAACTGGCCTATTATCCATAGCAAAATGTACTTAGTGGTGTGCTTTTCCATAAGTACTACGTCCTGTTTACCAGGAGATGGTGTGGTCCTTCCTTTCTGAAGCTGCCTGGGACCTGTTTTTCCCCACTGTGGTAAAACCCCAGGCCCTAGCACTTTACACTGCTTTTACAAAAGCACTGGATATTCAGTACATGTTCTGCTCTTCAATGAGTGTAGCTGTGGCTTCACCTCGAGACCTGCTGCAGACTGGCCATGACTACTCCATTGAATGTGATCAAAGGTGACACACAGCCCTTATAATCCCCTTTATAATCTGTTTAATCTGTCCAAACATGGAAATTCTTTAACACTCACATCCTGTTCTTCTTTTTATCTCTGCATTCAGTGGTTGACGTCCTGTTGTGTTTGTGAAAAAAAAAAAAAAGAAAAGGAGAAAGAAGAGTCCCTTGATAGTGTACTGTTTTAAGACATGGTGACAAGCTGTTGTTTGGAAGCATTTTAACTTCATCCCAACACAGTGCTAGTTTTGGTTTTGGAAAGAGAGCAATCCTGCAATAAGGACTAAAAGAACAGGAGTTACTCACTACCTTTCCCATGGATATATATGTCTAGGGCTTGTGGTGGCTCAAATCCTTACTCTTTTTTTGTATTTGCAACACTGCGTGCAGAAGAAGGGACCTGTTTTGATGTGCTGCCTAATGATGAGCCAGAACTCAGACAGTGTGTGCCAGTTCCAAGTTTGCTATTATGCTTACACATGGACATGATCAATTTCTGTGTCTTCATGGAGTTTGAGGAGTTAACAAGCAGGACAGGAGCAATACTGTGTTTTTCACGTCTCAGTCCAGCATTCATTAGACAAACAGTGTCTAAGGACACAACAGCCATACACAACACGTACAGTCTCATCTTTGAGAGGCAAAATACAGAGTCTCTTGAAACAAAGCCCTGTATGGAGCACCCCGAGCAGAGAAATTCTTGTCTGCACCAATGCATGCTTTGCCTGGCATCTCTGACACATCCCAAACTGCAGGCTTCCTCTGTACAACGTTCTGTCTGGGATATGGGACCTGGGAATAGATATGCAAGGCTCCAGAAAGCTTGCATCAGAGGCAGCAAACAGCATCTACAGTGATGACTTCACCATTTGGATGGGAAGGAATCCCACAAATTAAACCTCATCCTTCTAACACAGCAGAAGCTTCAACTCCTCTTGAGATAAATGGCATTTTTTGCAACAAAATTCTTTTCCTTCTTGAAGGAGGGTAACATCAAAGAAATAATATCAAAATGTTCCTTTTCTTCATAAAGAAAACTCTAAAGGAAACCATTAAATAGAACTGGTCTTTCTCCTCACAGACTCATTTTCTTCTACACTAAGTCCTTCCCTCCTAAATCAATGTAATGAGAGTTCATGTTACCAAACATGTCAAGCAGAGGGAGGAAATGATGCTAAGATTCTTTGAGTACCTCGCTATTACTGTATTTACCTTTGAAGTGGAGTATTTCCTGAATGAAGTGTGAAGGTAGTTAGCTTGCTCCCATTACAAAGCAGCCTCTTACTGGAGCTCTGAAATGTTGAACATGCAACCTAATGAGTGTACAGCAGGAGAAGCTGCTGCTTAGTGTTCAGAAGTTCAGTTTCTCGAAGTTTAAAACTTACATTATCTCTTCTTATGGTTTATAGCAAAATAAAAGCAAATTAAAAGCCTAAAAAAGTCCGTAATCTGATAGATCTATGTATTTAGCAAGCATTCTGTTCATCAACACAGATGGGTATGACTGCACATCTGTCTAAACTGGCACCCCAACTCTTCTATGCAATTAGACCCTCACAATGCAATGGAACAGTTAATGGCCATCCCAGTGCTGACACTAGGGACAACAGAGCTGCATCTGTCTAATGCTAACAAGCCTTTTTGAGAATGCTCTGACAAAGATATTAGCTGGACAAATTGAGCTGTATATTCAGTATCGTTATATAGCATTGCCTTCTGTACAAAAAACAACCTGAGATAATGGCACAATGCTGTACCTTGCAGCAAGCAGAGCTCTACAGACAACTACATTTATACTGCTCTGGGCTTTAAAGATTTAAATCCAACATCAGATAAGCCACTGTATGACAACCAGGGACTCTGTCCAAAATCAGCTCTGCTATCACTCTACCACCTATACAGTTTCATGAGGTGTTGTGCTCAGTTGGAAGCATCTGTCCTACAGGAGCCTAAAGTGCGGTGATGTAGCACAAGGGGGACTGGACTCACTCCTGTGGAAGACAACCAGCTGGAGCTAACCTCCTCATTAAGAATATTTTTTGTTTTTTTTTTCAATTTGAACTGATTTTGCTTCAGTTTTCAGTTCCTTCACCTTGACTGAGCAGAAGGACTCAGGTCTCTGCTTTCGCAGTCTGCAACATTCTAAAAAAGATTTCTCTTCTGATGAGCATTCCCTCAGAACCACTGCCAAACAGCCACTTCTGCCAGTATGTGCACAGCTGGTGAGGGTACAGCCCTCGGGCTACCAAGTACGTTTGACCAAAGAATATTCCTGAAGTAATTACACCATTTCATTCAGGTGTCCTTGGCAAGAAATGACGCTGAGAAAGAATGGTGCTTCAGCTTGGATGAAGCACTGACAGATTTCTTCTGGGTCAAGGGAACCCCTTGGGATTCTGGACTATGCCTGCACTGAGTGCAGGGGGCTTCTCCTGCAGAGCTCTTTGCTCGGAATGTTGATGGGCAGAGGGTATACAGAACAGGCCCTCCAACTCAACAACACACAAGGCCAAGCAGTCACCAGTTAGTGGCAGTGCTGGTTCTGCTATATTTAACCTGTGGATAGATGAATTTTGATACTGAGCGATTTTTATTTCAAGCTGAAACGAGTTTTTTTTTTGTTTCTTAGGTTAAGGCGACAGTTCCACCTGCAAAAGCACAGAGTCAAATATGCAGTGTGCCTATGCTGGTTGGAGACAAACCAGCTCTTGGTCCAGAAGCCAGTCACAGTAATATACACAGACAGACCTCTTAACAAGGCTTTTCAGCCTGAGGCACCTTATGGTTTATTTAACACTACGGTTCCAGCCTGGAAGCAGCTTATCTGGGAACACGGACAGAAGCAAATGCTCAGCTGGCTTTATCTCACCACAGGGTCCTATCTCAATTGCTCTCTTATCAGTGTCAGTAACCAGCTCTTCTGGAAGCCTTTGGTGACTCCTCACAGTTCCCATGCTGCAGCCAAATGGCTGCTACTTAATTGAGGAAACAAAGGAGAGTGGATATGTAATGAACTGCCTCACCAAGAGTTAGCTGTGACCTGACCCAGGACGGAGTAGTGTACTTCATTCAGAACATAACATCTCCATATCATCCATCTGTGAATCAAACCAACTGCCCCATTTCAACAATGAACTGAGAGAGATGGAGAGATAGAGCCTACAGCACTTCCTGTCTTCTGCAGGCTGAGTGTGATCTGATCTGTCAGCCTGGCTTGTTCCTGTAAGTAGGCATCTCACAGCTCAGAACTGAGGTAAGTCACTGTAAATAGCATGTTACTATTTCTGAAGTCAATTAAAGACTGCCTTGACTACCTGTTATTTTCTTTGTAGTCTTTAGCCAGGACAATCTCCGATGCTAGGGTTATTTAGGCAATAAATAATGGTAGAAAGATACGCTCAGTAACTACCAACAGTTCTCCCTACAGAAGCATCACAGTAGACACCGTGAGTGGGAAGGAGAAAGGCGAACAGTGTCTGGTATTAATGCAAGCTTTGTCCCTGTGGAGACATAGGTAGGGATCTGAGGTATTTCTAGAGTACTCCACCACGTATAGAGCCATACTAGGAGAGCATCAACATGGAGTCTTGGGCTGAAACTTGGAATTCCTACATACAATGTCAGTAGGTTACAGGCTCTGCTTTGTATGAATAGTTGTTCTTTATTAGGAATGAGACTCAGAGATTAAATGAGAGCTATACATGATCCTGCTGCTTTCAAACCTGATACTTGCGTATCCTTGTTACTGGCGACTTCCAAGGATGCTTGTAAATATGTCACATACCATGGTTGATTTAAAAGGTGAAACTGAACAAAAATTCAGCAGTAATCACGTCTCCAGTAAGTCTGGTGCTTAAGGACTTTATCTTAACATGCCCATTGATGGAGCAGTTATTCAGGTTCTCCTTGGAAGGGTTAAGTTCTTCACTGCTACACTACCAATTACCAGTAAGTCAGCCACAGCCACCTCACCTGGCTGCAAATTCACAGCCTTCCCAGCCAGAAGCCTCTTTGAAAAGTGTAACTTTTAACATCCCCTAGTCAAGCAAGTGCTCTGTTTGTCTTGGCAGGGAAGACCCGTGTATACACAGCTGGAGGGCTTGTTTTGTCTCTTAGTACAAGTCTGGACCAAACCAAATCTCTATAGACTTTCTAAAAATGCACTCTTTATTTAAAGAATTTTATACATTACAAGAGGTCTCCAAAGTTTGCCCCACTCCTGTTCCCTCTCCTACCAAGCACAGAGTGAAGTCATTTGGATTTTTAAGCCTATCCTGGCATTGCTGTGTCCAGAAATCTCGTTAAGAAATGTGTAGGTTTCTTTTCAAACACAGTCAGTGTCCTATCAACTTTAGATCACTGTGAGATAAGGAAAAAGCAAGTGGCTCTACAGACAGTTCTGGAGCTCAGGTTCAGGATTTGGGTGGAAGAAAGCCTGCAAGGAAAGCATTTTGTCATAACTAATGCAACGTGTGTGTATTTGAGGAAAGCAAAGGGAGGGATTAAAGAATACAGTTTGCTGTATAGTTCAAAGGAGGAGATTGGAATAATGAAACCTTACTTAAGTAAACATGTGTGGAGGCTTTTAAAGAGCTTTCTATGCTTGGTATCCAATAAATGTGAAACTCAAACTACAGCTGAGGTCTTTTATGTGGCACCTGCACCATGAAGTTGGGTAGGTACTTCTACAACCTAGGAAACATTGCACAGCTATGTTAAGTTCTGCATATTTCTGCTGGCTGCTGTTCAAACAGGACTGACTGATGCCTGGGCTACCGGAAACCAACTGTTATTTCTATCTCACCCTCTAAATCATGTTGCCAAAAATCCCCAACTTGGAAAAAAAAAAATTGAAGGCTAGAACAGACCAATCCTTAAACAGAGAGTTAAACAGAATTCTTGGGAAAGTGAGAGGCTAGAAAAGCAGAATGTCTCCAGCGCATGTTGATTTTAATCCTCGGAGACAGCACATCAGTTCGGTGTTTCAGTTTCATTTCTGCTCTGTGCCACTCTGGTCCTTTGCCAAACATCATTACTAGAACAGTGCTGTGAGATGTCCACCTAAGCCATCAGAAAAATGTCTCAGAGCCAGCATCTCAGGCACACCCACAACACCCAAATGTAAAGCTGACAGAGTAGCTCAGCACGTACTGCTGGATGTATGGCAGCAAAGCAACTTGTCACTAAGAGCTGAACTCCCTTGTACAGCTGTTTGTATTCCTAGTGGATGAGCAGCTAGCAGCAAACTGCAGGTGGCTTAAAACAAAACAGCACTGGCTAGTGCTTCTCTTTGCAATGCTGCTACTAGAAGAAAACTCCTTTCCAGTCTCCTGCCCCTTTCCAGCAGGGCAGCCCCTAGTATATACTGACGTGTGCAGTTATTCATCCCCAGGAGCACGACCCTACCTACATGTACTATTGTTGAAGCTCATTGGGTTCCTCTCTGCCCTTCTCCAGCCCGCCCAACACCCACTGAACAGCCTTCTGCAGTGTCAGTCACACCTCCCAGCTTTGTACCATCAGCAAACTTGTTGAGGGTGTGCTCCACTCCTTCATCCAAGTCACAGATGAACATGTTGAACACAACCAGACCCAGAACTAGCCCATTTTCTCTCCTCTCTCAATGTTTAGGAAGGGGCTGATAGTGTCACCTTCCCTTATGAGGATGCTTTCTGGCTTTCTGGCATTTCTAAGCCACACCTTGGTTATCAGTACAAGGAGTAGGGAAATGCTTAACAGAAAAATGCCGATTTTGTGCTGAGCACAGGGATATTTTCATGTTGAACAGCTACTGCATGAGGCCACATGTGGGTGAGGAGTACTCACAAAAACAGAACAGCAGGCACTTCACATACTGCACACTTGAGAAGCAGAGATCCCAGGAAGTGCTCTGGGCATGCATTAGTTATTAGAACCACAGAATGATAAAGGTTGGAAAAGATCATCAGGTCCAACCATCAACACATCACCCAATAAACTTGAGTCATGACTGCTCTCTCACTGGAATGGCAGCATGGGTTGGTACCCTTGGCCACTACGCTTGAACAAAGGAAGAATCAACCAAGATGAGGGAACATCTACACTGATGAGGAGAAAAACTTCATTACTTAGTGGATCTCACCACCACAAGATTTTCTGTGTCTAACTAAGGTGTATTTGAGTAACATTTCTCAAATAAGTCAATTTAATAAACACTATACATAAAAAAACAACTGCCATATTCGTACTGAACATAATGGAGGAATTCTATACTATCAGCTATGCAAGTAGAAGAGATGAAGTCTTTTCTCAAGAGACAGTTTTAATCCCCGTAGTGCACCAGTTTCAGATTGAATTTACTCCCAGAATTAAGGACTGTACCTTTAAACCATGAAACTGAGAAGAAATTCACTAAGAATAGGTATCTCTACAATACATACTTGAATATTCAACTCCTATGTTCTATCAGTGATAAAATGAAAATGTTTCTTACCTCTCTCACACTGGGGACCAGTAAATCCATAAATACAAGCACAACGGTTTGGTCCAATGCAACGACCTCCGTTCTGACAGCCATTTTCACAGACAGCTGTTTAGAAATAGAAATGGAAATCAGTGATTTCTGCTCACAGGGAAATGACAGTGTGAGCTGTGTAGTGCTGGAAGAGCTCACCTACTTCGTGTTATTCACCTAACTGGAATCACTTCCACATAGTGAACATATAGACTGATTTTTTTTTCTTTCCCCCAGAAAATGATTTCCTGTTTATGAGTGAAACCATTTATAAAAAACCTATAAACTCCCATTTCACTTGAGAAGATTTCAAGCATTCTGGAATCTCAGCTTACTCAGGTTAGCCCTGGGATTTCAATGTCAAGGTCAAGATGAATTTATACAAATGAGAAACTGCACTAAGGTCAAATCTAAGTGGAGGAGAACAGGAAAACAATTAAATGTGAGACCAGTCAGCCATTTCATCTCATGCATCTGAAGCAAGGAAGAATCAAAGGTCAGTGTGATACGGCAGCAAACAAACACTCCTTGACTTCAGATTAGATTCGCTATTCTTAGTTGAAAATCTGCAGTCAGTATGATGGAAAGCAAAGAACTTATGATACTGATTAGGTTGAACTAGCTGATAAACCTGCACGATGTGAGCAGTTGCTGGTTGTGACAGGTAAGAATGTCAGTTGCTGAAGAAAGTTACAGGTTGTGCCATAAGCACTGTCTGGGTTTTACTGGGAGGTGAGGTGGAATTGTGAGCAATTGCCAAACCTCACAAATAACTGATGGAGTACTGGGGACTTCTAGGGGAGTTTTAGAGGTCTTTACAAAGCCAGCAGTATTTGGGAAACTGTATTGGTAATATCATGCAAGGCTGAGATTGCATAGGTAATAATATCAGAAACAGAAAGCAATGAGACTGAGGCAGAAAAATGAAAGTAAAAAAGTGGTGGAAAGCAGGGTCAAGAAACAAGTGTCAGTCAGATACACCATGTGAGCTGTGGGTACTCGCCCTGCAGGACCATAAACCAAACTGCTCCACCATATGTGTCAGGAGGACCAAATGGTTTTGTTTTCCCTAGCAAGTAGAGGAACACCTGAATGGATGGATCAAACATTCTGGCACAGTGTCAGTGCCCATTCTAGGAGGCATTGGCATCAACATATCATCTTCTAACACCATGATAGGACAAGTTCATTCAAACTAGCAGTGATATCAAGAGATGACACTCTCCAGGAGAGAAATAACCTTCCAGAGAAAACTAGCAGAAACATGTATAAAGCCCAGCTGGTAGGAACTTCTCTGTAAGTTAAACACTTTCGACTGATTTGGGAATGAATGCTTTTAAGTCTTGCTATTTCAAAGTAGCTATACAGCTGCCTCTGATACACTCATGGTCCAGCAAAACCCCTGTGAGGGACTGAGGACTCAAAGGGTTTCTGTGCCCTTTCCTCCCCAGAGGCTGAAGAAGAAAACCAGATGGAACTGGAACTCTTGTGAGAGCCATTGCTAGGGGAGAGGGGCTCATCCCTCCTACAAAGAACTTCCTTCCTTGGGTTGGTAAAAAAAAATCAGGCTGCATCTTCTGCCACCTTCAGAGTATATCTGCTCCAGAACTCTTCTGGTGCCATGGATGGGCTGCTTCACCTCTGCTTTCATTTTCTGTCACGTGCTGGGTTTCTGCAGGAGTTTGTTCTCACTAACCTCGGGCAGCAAGGGACCAACCACTTCTATGCTTTTGAGACCACCACTACTCAGGCTACAGCATCAGCCTGAAAACCAAAGATGGGAGGAGGAATAGGAAGAGGATTGCAGATCCTGGAAGCACAAGACTAAAGCAACTGTCACTATCGTCATGCCATGAGACTCTCTGGTAGGTTCTGTGATCAGAATGGAATCAAGAACTCCCTCTGTGAGCAGTTGGTAAAGGAGGACAAGCCTGAGAAAAAACAGGAAATTTGGTTTCTTCTGTGAACAATCCAAATTTATCTGTAGCAAATGCATAGTATCACCAGTTCCCAAAATGGAAACACCTGTCTTCCTCAGACCTATCTTCTTCAGTATGCCCATACTAGTTGGCATTCTGTTGTGTGTGAATAGAAGATGGAAGTCAATCAACATCTGCAGCACAAAATCAAGTGCTTCAGAGAGTGCCAGTGAGAGGGCCAGGATGCCACACAGCTACTAAAATCTCAGTATTCGTTGAGACTAATAAGGACCGTTAATGTATCTCCTAAAATTCCTATACAAATTTTCACCCTTTGAGCTACTCAGCTGCCTAGCACTATTGATGCACTGAAGACGACACATGATCTCACTCAAAAGGTGAGATCCACAGCAATCTTGTACAGTACCTGAGTGTGGCTTAGTGCCGAGAGCTGGGCAGTAGAGGCCAGGTGCTGCTGTGTATCACAGCCTTCAAAGGTTACACCCATTTCAGAGCTGAGGAAGCTGAAATCTGCTTCACTGGAATGCTGCCAGCGGGATCCCACCCTGTCAGTGATGTGCTGCCAGTATCTGGACCGTTATGAAAACTCTACTGGGGATATTATAGGTGGAGCTGGGAGCAGCACTTAATAAAGGTTGCTTAGCATGCTCCATTATAAGCCCTGGTTTACTATTACTTATAATTTTCCCAAGCTTTAACTGTTCAGAATGAAATTTTCCATATGGTGTGTCTGTCTTCAGTTCAACTTTTTGGAAAGTTTCAGCAAAAATGAATCAGTTGTAGCTGAGGATAAGGTTAGGGAAAATGTGGTCTTTTGATCATCTTAGAGAAAATTCTCATAGATTTCACTGAGAACCGCAGTGGTTCTCACATTCACACATGCACACTTGCTTGCTAGCTGCTTATTACAGACAGCACGTAAGTTCTTTGGTTGTTTAAATGATGAGCAATCATTCAAATTTGCCAAATGTTTTCCATAGGGAATTAGAGGAAAAAATTGCAATTTCTCCCTTTGAAAGGTAGAGGTGCATTGACAAAATAGAAGATCATGTTCTAAATTATTGCAAAGTTTCTTTCAGTGAATACATTGGCGTTTCTTTATAGAGAGTCAGTGTTGTCACATAAGCAGAACTAAAAATGTAGCTCCCCAGAACGTAACAAGTACAGCTTATAATCAATTTTTTTTTGCCTATTATTAAAAAGTTTTTCTTCTTCTAATTGAGAGCAGACTTCATTCAAGCTAAAATGATGGTTTACCACAAAAAGACTGTTCCCTAAGAATATGCTGTTTTTCTAAAAAATATTTTCTAAAAATATTTACAGAAAAATGATACATAAATCCAGTTAGCATGGTCCACTGTAGAACAACAGAAAAAGATCAGCAGAGCCTGCACTTGCTCTTCCTAGCATGGGGTACTCAGGCTGAGAGCCAAGAGATGTGCAATCAAAGGCAACATCTTTGACACGAGTTCCCTCAAACTAAAGCTCATGCCCGGGGAACAACGTGCAAGTCATGACAGGTCATGACTTTGAGGTCAGCACCATGCTATGGGCAGTGTTATATGGATGTTTGCACTGCAGGGCAGTTTGGATCTACAGCTATGGGGAACCAGAAGGATGGCTGCAGAGTCAGTGTTAATTCTTCGTCCAGCCAAGCCAGGTAGAACAAATGTAACCTACCTCCTAAGGAGAGAGAGCTGAGATTCCAATAGAGAGGAGAAGATAGCAAGGACATCAAAGTCTAAGCTGTAAGCAACACATCAGTATGTGCAAGGTAACCTCTTTATTTATGAGGCATTACAGATCTAGCCTTGCCCTTCTGCTCACTGTGCATTCACATAGCACTTACGCTGCCCACAGTACGTTCCAGTGTAACCTTTCTGGCAGAGGCAAGATTCCTCATTGCAGCTTCCACCGTTCATGCATCTCACATTGCAGGTTTGGACTGTGGAGAATAGCAGAGAAGTATTACAAGACAATGCAACAAACTGCCCATGACAAGGGGTGCACACCTCATATCTAACTTTCTAAATCTCCTCCCACAGTGGGTTAAAGGCTTGTGCTTTCACTGAGGTAACATCACTCCAGGGTTTGTTACAACTATAAACACTGTTGTCTGTTTTACTCCCAAGACACAAGACATTTGTTCTACAGAGAGAAGTATTGCACTGTTGAGATAGGGACTAGCCATGAGTACTACAGGCAGCACAACACTATGAACAATGTAGGGGAGGTGACACTTCTAGGCTATGTCACACAGGTGGGATTATTCCCTTATGGCAAACAGTCTTAAGACTAACAGAAACAAACCTCATTATGGGATCTACCCTGATTAAACAACTTAAGTTTTGTCTTTTCTAAAGGACTCATCTCACATGACTGAGAGCAAGGGCATATTTACTCCTGTTTCTCCTTCTTCTGGGATACTACACATTTCAAATATTTTTGTACCCTTCAATCATTATTTTAGATTTTTGCTCCATTTTCAAGACATGCTTTTCATATTCTGGGTTATTTAATCTTTATAACTTTTTCTTATTACAAGCATGTTAAATAGCATGAGATGGCTTGGGAGTAGAATTTATTCTATGATGAAAAACCATACATTTTAAAGATGTTTCTCTTATTTTTCCATTGAACACGTGGCCTTAATAATGAGATTCATCTAATATAAGAGAGGATTTTTTTTATCATCTGCAAAGAAAAGTATGTATTATCTATTCTTTTTACAATAAAGTTCAGGTTTCACTATAGACTGGGGAGCAGTGAATATGAATAATACACTGTAGGAAAACAACAGTAATACAGAAGAGTCAGGCAGTTTTACACTGATGGAGATACAAAGCCAGTATTAGCTTTAACTGCTTCATTACAACACAGTATTCTAGGAATGTGATATTAAAGAGCCCCAAAGGGGAGGTTTATTACTAAGCATCAAACAGCTTCCATTTGTTACTGAAATGCCTGAACAATGCATTCCTTCTTTGTCAAAAATGACAACTCAAATTGCAAGTGCCTCAGGTTATAGTAAGTTAAGTGAAAACTGTTTTTCAGCATGTACATCACAGTTCTTGCCTGCCAGGACAGGAAGGGCTGAGAGATCTGGGGTTGTCCAGTCCGGAAAAGAGAAGGCTCCAGGGAGACCTGAGAGCAGCCTTCAGTATCTGAAGGAGCTGTAAGAAGGAATGGGACTGACTCTTCAGTACGGTTTGTTGCAACAGGACGTGGGGAAATGGTTTCATACTAAAAGGAGGGAGATTCACACTGGGTATAAGGAAAAAGTTTTTCCAGTAAGGGTAGTGAAGCACTGAAACAGGTTGTCAAGTGATGTGGTCCTTGGGGACATTCAAGGTCAGGCTGGAGAAGGCTCTAAGCTACCTAACCAAGCTGTGGATGACCCTGATCACTGCAGGGGTGTTGGACTAGATGACCTTTAAGGGCCCCTTCCAATTTGAACAGTTCCAACATTTCACGACTCAGCAGCTTGAAGAAGCTGGGGGTAGAGAGTGCATGTGTGAGAAGATACTCGGCTCAGGTTTGTGTCTTCTCTCTATATGTAACAATAGCTCCAAAAGAGAAGAGCTGGGGTAGTGCAAGTGAAACATCTGCCCAAAAGGCAGCAGGAATTGTAAGTGTCCAATATGGATAATTACACGGTTCATGCTTTGTTTGTAGAAGGCCTGACAGGAAGAAAGAGTGGAGTGAGAAAGTCTTGGAGCTTTGCACTCAAAATGCTAAGCACATGTGCTGTACATTTATTTCACACAATTCTAGTATGGTTTGAATTAGTTATAATGTCTACAATCCTTCCTATTGCTCTATGGCCAGAGATGAAGCCAAATTTAGATGAAAGCTTAATCATTAAAGAAACTAAGCATGAGGCTTCAAAGCATTGTCCAGATTGTCAGACATGAGACCAGTCTCTCCGGGAAACAGCTCTGTTTCCAGCAAGTTCTTACCCTACATCCCTTGCTACAATTAATCAGCACTGGGAAAGCAATTGCCACAAATCTGGAAGACCCACCCAGAGACAGTAGGAAGAAGTAGCTAGAAAGTGTCTGTCAGTTGTCCATCTGTCAGAGCTTTTCCCTACACAGTCTGCTGCACTATGCATTCAATGCATTCAGCAAGGGCTAAGATTTAGTGAAGCTGAAAAAATCTAAGAGTTTGAGCTGTGGACATAATGCTCTGACACTCATCCAGAAATTTTCCAGCTAATTGGTAGTGACTGCTTAGAGCAGGTCCTATTTCTTACTTCTGCTGTGATCCCATCACTATCTCACTTATCTCCAGCACTGGCACTGAGAAGTCTGCTACATTTGGAGTGCAGAAGAACATGTTCATCCAAGAATTTAAAAGCCTGTTAAACTTTGTTGGGATTTTCCAAGATAGCAGAGACAAAAGTTCTAGGAAAAACAGAATGACAGCTCACCCCAGTTAACTCTTTCCATTGCACTGAATTAGTGCTACTTTTGTTTTAAAAGATCGGTGGTTGCAGCTGTTCTGCCAGCCATCAGCAGTGCTGTTTGCAGACAAGTTTTATGTCTGCTAACAGATTGCTACAGTCACTTGCAAATTACTCTTTAAATACCTTCACTTCCCCAAGAAACCAAACTTTTTGTTATGGTAGAGAGAGGCAGAGCAGCTTTTATTGCCACTGGAATGCACTGTTTGACTATTTTACCTCCCTGAAGCATTCATGATAAATACAGATACAAACATCCCCTCAATGAATGCCAGATTTGATGAAGCCTCTGAAGAGAAACCAACCCCCCTAACCCTGAGCTCCTGCTGAAATCCACCCCAGGCACAGAGGAATGCCAAGCCTGTGCCCAAATGTATATACTGCTTACAGCATTCCTTTCATTCCTCTGTGATTACTAACATCTGGACCCTCGCTCCAGAAACGTTTGTATCTCCAACACCGTCCTCTCAGCAGAGCACTGGCAAGATCTGCAGAGCAGTGCTCACATAGGCTTCAATGCTGAGCACCTTCTGGTGACATCTGAAGGTTTGAAGGCCAAAGCAGAATTGTGGAACCAGATACTGGGAATTTCCTTCTTTGTGTCATGCTCTGAATGTGGTTTTGAGGTTCGAGGGGGCTAGGTCTCTGGCCTCCAGTCAGATGCCTGCAAGTCACTTTATTAACAATAGCATGCCTATAGATGGACAATAATGGAAAATAAATTACTGAGTTGTCTCCAGCAATCACCATGAGACCTAAAAGATGCTATAAAATCCCACTGAATTCTGCATCTTCCATAGAGCCCTGGAAAAAATAATCAGCACTCTTAAAACACTGTGCCACTAGCTGCACACAGATCATAGAATAATAGAATTCTGTAATTCTAATAATTCTATAATTCTAATAGAGTACAGCATGTCTGGGGTTGGATGGGACTTCACAGATCCCTCTCCCCACTCCTGCCATGGGCTGAGTGACCCCCAGCTCCAGCTGCCCAGGACTGGGGCACCTCCAGGGATGGGGCACCCACAGCTCTGGACAGTGCCAGGGCCTCACCACACTCTGAGTGAAGAATTTCTGCCTGACATCCAATATAGTCTCCCCTCTTTTAGTTTAAAGCCATTCCTCCTTATCCTATTGCTATCAGACTGCAGAAAAGTCAGCCTTCCTCCTGTTTATAAGCTCCCCAACTCAAGTACTAGAAGGCCACAATGAAAACAGGACTCACTGGCTCCTCAGTATGGGCAATAGTACTTGATAACCACACCCTTTTGACCTCTGAAGTCCTATGAAGGACTCAGATGATTTTGTCTGCTCTTTATCTGCCGCTCAGTAAGAATCACAGTTCAAGATTCAGTATAAACTACTTTTTAAACGGTCATGCATAGACACACAGAAGTGTGGTTTCAGGGCTTGCTCCATCCCCATGGCCACGATGGCTGGGACTTTGTCTGGCCAAGGGTTGAAATTGCCCAAGGAATGCAATCTCTCACACCTCCGGTGATCTGTCCAAGTACTGCACCACTCTCTAGTGTAAAAAACATACATTGTGTACCATCTGAACATCTCCAGCTACAACTTGTGGCCAGTAAGCTTTGCAACACTGACTGCCACCACCGAGAAGAGTTTGACTCCACTGCCTCCCTAGCTTCCAGAAATTACAGATCTTTTTGACTCCTCTTCTTAGACTAAATTGGCTGAGTTCCATCAGCTTCACTATTGAGGACACATGCTCCAGCCCACTGCTGATCTATCCCCATTTTCTTCACATCTCTCTAGAAATGGCAGCCCAGATGCAATGTTCCAGCCACAGCCCTGCTAAGCAGCTAGCAGAGGGGATGGCACCTAACTTCGACTTTTTCATCATCATTTCCTTCATCTAGATTGGAGTGTGACTTGTTTTACTCACTGCCACAATGATTACTGACTCCCATTCAGCCTGCTATCTACCATAACTCCCAGAACCATTTCAACCATACAACACAGTGGGAAAAGGAACACAGAGGAACAGAAAGTCCACACCAGTGAATTTACAAGGGCATCAGCTAACAGAGGAAATGGCTTTAAATTGGAAGAGGGTAGATTTAGACTAGATATTAGGAATAAATTCTTTATTGTGAGGGTGGTGAGACACTGGTACAAGTTGCCCAGAGAGGTTGCGGATGCCCCCATCCTGGAAGCATTCAAGGCCAGACAAGATGGGGTTTTGAGCAACTCGGTTTAGTGGGAGGTGATCCTGCCTATAGCAGGGGGGTTGAAACTAGATGATCTTAAAGGTCTCTTCGAAACCAAACCATTCTACAATTCTATGACTATAATTTAGACTCAAACAGGAGGAATGCCTTCTGCACAGAGCCATGTGCCGTAGAGTAATGGAGCATTTGCACACAGAATCTCATCTTGAATATGTTCTGAAAGAATTACCAGAGGGATACGGGAATTGCCTTCTGGACATTTGACTGTCACTCTTCAGAGTACTCCACAGTTTGTTTCTGTGCAGTATTTTTCAAAACCTCAGCCACATGAACTCCTCCCCGAGCTTTTCAGATTTTTGTCCTGAATCTCTGAGAGAAAAAGGCAGAAAAAGTGGCAATGGAATTTCTACATTCCCAACTCTGCCAGCATGTTAACTTCATGTCACCACAGTTCACTAAAAACACTGAATGACTCACTCTGACATTCAAATCATAGCCTAAGCAAAAATGAATTTAACAGTGGAAAAAATAATTATTTGGTAAACAAAAACAGTGACAGATGTAATTCCAGTTCAAGGAGCAGTAAGGAGCGGATGGACTCTTTGGTAGCAGCATTGCTATTTGCTGCTGTGAAATTCAGTTTCTGAGCATCATCCTGTATGATTTCTAATACCAAAGAAGCATAAATCAAAAGAAATGAAAGATTTTGTAAATACTGCCCACTTCAATTTAGGACCCTGGTGGCCTACTGTGACTACAAATTTTTTATGAAATCACATATATGCTCCAGAGGGAGGAGAATCACCACCACTGGTTTCTTACCTCCAGCTGAGCCACAGTTGGGAGAGAGTTGTCCATTGGAGCACGTACACATGTTTGGCCGTGAACAAAATCCATCACCACAAGAGTTCCTGCAAATGGCTGGAGGAAGAGAAGGAGACAGTGATGCACAATATGCTAATGTGTGAACTTACTCACAGGCACAGTTTTGGCTTCAAAAAGCATGTGAATTCACCTTGTTTGAAGAATAACCTGGGGAGGAATCCAGAGCAAATCTTGAGGACCCCAGTGTGGGCAGAACAATGGCAGAGAATGATCCACTCATTCACAGGGCATGAGTTCCTTCCAGGTTGCCCAGAGCAGCTGGGATACCCCACCCCTGGAGGGGCCCAAAGCCAGGTTGACACCCAGCTCATGGCAGAAGGTCTGAACTGAATGGGCTGCATGGGCCCTTCCAACTCTGTCTATGATTCCATGATTCCTAGAGATGTCTTCCTTTCATCACACACGGTATCTAGCTCTGTTACCATATTTTCACTACAGAGTAAGAAAATGTGAAATCTTTCCCTGTCAAAATGTCTGCTAAAATGTTTCTCACCACAGACAAGCAACATTCACAGCGAGAAAGGTGAAAATTTCCTTAAAATTCTGGTGTTCCTATGTAGCATTTTGCATTCCATCATTTGCCTCGGAGCTAGCACACTGTTACTGAGATGCAGCTCCAGTTAAATGAAGACATCCTGAGTCAGTCAGAGATGCATGAGCAGGATGTCTTCATGTCATCCTTTCTTGCTTAGGACCCCAGCTAAACTCTTCCCCTTCCTGTGCCATGGAAGTCAAGAGCATAGCTGACAGCTGATACTGTTCCACCTGTGTAAGCATAGATTTTACTAGAGTCCCATGAAACTCATCTCTGTGTGTTTTATAAATACAATTATAAGGCAGGTTCCCTGAGGAACTCCAGCCCATGTGGCAAGTTCTACAGCTATGAGAAAAGTCAGCAGACAACCCTGTGAACCCTGCATGCTACTGAACAGCTATTTGGCTGCCAGTTCCTTAACCCTTCGCTTCAATTAGAATTAAACTGAAGCTGTGTGCTTTGTGGGGTGTCCACTCTCTGCAGCACAGTGGACTTCCTAAGATGATGAGGATTTTGTGAGTTTTCTCATCTCTTCCCATGGGTAAAGGAGAGTATGCAGAACTCCATGTCTTACCATTCTATCTTATCATCGCCAAGGGTGAAGTCAAATGCATTTAACTCGAGTCATTTATCTACTTCTGATTTTCAGTAAGTAGCTTGCCATACTCTGGCACTGGTTACTCAGTGTGAACAAGGGTATATAAACTGACCCTATTACTCATGATGCGCTAGATATCATTTCATCTAAGAGTAGACTTGCAATTCTGGGCTCCGTTTTGTGCATTTGAGGTTCAGACAACTGCCTAATGGGAAACATGAGGCATTTCTCACCAAGATGACTAAGTTTTCAGCTCCAAAGGTGAAATAACTTGTGAAATACACATTATGTCAAAGATGCCACCATAGAAGCCTACTGTTTTCCTCAGCTTGAAATCTCCCACTGTCCATTACTTTTAGGAAATTTTGCAAAAGAGCATTCCAAAGGTGCTCTAATGCAGAAGATTCTTTCAGAAAGCTAAAATCTGGGGAGATCCAAGCATCTCATGGTGTCTTCTGCTGTTTAGTATGTCCAGGATATGGTTAATATTTGCAGGACACCATTTACTGTATGTGCTTACTGTGCTTCAGTACGTAGCATGATCAAACACACACATCTACACCTACTGTTTCCAATAAGAATCTCATTTATTTATCCCTGAGATGACTTTCACTCCCCACGGGAGCATCCTTCCAAGGTTAGTTTATGCCTTAACCTACAGTAGTGAGAATCATCAGTTGCTGGTCCTAATCCCCTCAATGGATTGTATAGGTGTGTATCAGCACTTTAAAGTATAATGCTCTATGTCAAACAGGACAGCTATCTGTTGAAACAGAGGTGTGATCTACATGAGTCACCATTCTGCTTCAGAAACAGACCACTGAAAGAAAGATGCAAATTCCTGCTTGTGGACACTTTCACATGATAATGTGCTTAGAATGGCAGCATCTAGCTCTTGTCCTAGCAGCCAACGTATTTCATCTGAATCAAGACTCTAAAATTACTTCCTCAGGAGTCACTAAAAGTGTTGCTACGAGCAAACACGCAAGCTGTCAAATAAACAAGGAACAGCAGCAGCTTGGCAGAAGATAAAAGCCCATGCACTAAATGGGACCAATTGCAACAACCTTGCTTTAAACAAGAGTAGCAGAGACGTGAACACCCAAGAATCACTGCTCCTGTCCCACTGGATTATGAAATGTCTTGTCATCTGCTGAAACATGAGATACGTCTTCCTTCCCACATGGCAGTGAGTTCCCTTGGTGTCCTTAGCAGGAAAATTGATACTCACGGACAATACACTGGTTCCCTCCAGGCAGCGTTTTCCAGCCAGGGCAGCAGTAGGAATGAAACCTTGAGCCACAGACATTGGGTCTGAAAATTAAAAACAATTTTTGCCTCTGTTTCTGAAGAGTGCCATGGGATATTCAGTACACGTTACTGCTGCATGAGAACAGTTGAATAGTCTTTTAAATTACATTTTTCTGCCAAAATCCACTCCCTCATTCCAAGCTTAAATAAGCCTTGTTTAACTCCCACCAAATGGAGTCACCATACAATATTTTAATAAATGACTTATGACTTTCCTGTTCTGAAAGCTCCAATTAGCTACACATTTGTGCAAAAGGAACTGAGGAGACACAACGCACATCATTTCAGCTGTGATGCACTGTGCTAGCGTCACAGAGCTCAAAGCTTATGCTGCACAGAAAGCATTCTTACAGACTGACTTTCTGTTCATCTGATGACTTGCACAAAATGTATGGTCATCAGTACCCTGCGTCATGAACAGTGAAGTCTAGGCTGTGATCAGTGACATGACAGAGTTTTAATACAATCCACTGGGAAGAATGACATGGTTGGACGTGTCTGGAAGTTTCTCGCATCAGTATGAGAGAGGGACTTGAGCAGCGACAAGCATGAGAGCAAGTCTGGCCAATACTGGTCCTCTGAGGAAAGGTCACTAAGGATCTGAAACCAAAACCACTTCTTTTCCTGGGACCCAACATAGGTAGTCTATGTCTGGTTGGGGACAGTATGTGGTGTGGACGATATCTGTGGATTTGGGGATTGCCATGATCTTGGCGCAGAATCAACATCCCAGGTGTCATGTGAAGAGCTGTGCTAGGCACATCAGGAAAGCAAGGACCCAAGGCACATCAGGAAAGCAAGGCTCTGCTGGGAGCTAAGGAGGGCTGGATAGTGGGCATGAAGGACTCCAGAGGAGGATGCTGAGTAAGAGCTGGCTAAGTAGAACAGGTAGGAATGCATGACAAGTTAAAAGCATTCGGAAGCCAGAGGAGAGACCTGTGGTACAGCTGCAGGTGTGATGGTTCTAACCCTATACCACGAGCATAGATCAATTTACCTGGTGTCAGTGCCCCCAAGGGGTAGGAAGAAGGTAAGTGTCCAAGGTAAATGCCTCCTCCAAACTGAGGGGCACAAAGGAGACTCAAGGTGCTGCCTGAAGTCCATCTGGCTGGCAGGAAAGGGCAAGCCCCAAAGATGTGGCTAAGCATCTCCATACCTAGCAGCACATGGAAGAGTAAAGGTCCCTGTGTGTTCTGTTTTCTGCAAACTGCTCATGGTGGAGCAGTTTGTTCACAGCAGCCATAGTAGCTGAAACCAGAACCACACTTGCAAATTCCAGGCTGTCAGACCATGCAAAATCAGAGTCCTTCATGTGTGTGTGACCCTCTTAGGATGGCATGGAGGCGTGAAGAACTGAAGCAGTCAGGTGTACTCTAATAAGCCAGAGCATGCAGGTAGGTTCATACATCAGGAATGGGGCCATAGCCACAAAGTTAGACATGGACAGTTCGAGACTTACATTTTCACAAGGGAATGGAGACTGCTAGATACCAGATAACCTCAGAAACCACAGGCAAGTGCAATCTTGATAATCTGAACAGAACAAGGGCATTTGTTCCTTGTACATAAAACTCATCAGTGTTGCGCATGCTCAGTGTGGACAAAGCCCCACTCCTCTACTCTGAGTGACAAACTTACATGCATTCAAAACAGCCAACCAGACAAGCTGACCATAGTTTTCTTCATCTTCAAACGTTTTTTGACAGTTTCAACAATGTCACATAGTGAAGAAGACAGGAATCGCATCCTAAGCATGTACTTCAGCTTGGTATGTACACCATGCTGTGCCATGCCACTAATCCACAAATGAACCACCAGATGTTCCCTAACATCTCTGCTGCTGGTCTGTGTCACCACAGATGGCAGCTGTGAGGAAATCACACGTAAGAACAAACCTTAGTTTGTCCTTTTTCAGAGTCTCAGTTGAGAGCTGCCTTCAGCATAGACATGGTCCTTTCCAGTACTGTTCATGAGGTTACTACTTTAAGACCACAATAAGAACATCCACATTAAAAGCCAGGAAAATAAATGTCTTCATTGCTTATGCTTCATTGTTATAGCAAACTGCACCCCACTTTCTATAAAAACCAAAACACTGTCAAACCCCTACTCAGTTCATATAGGCTTTGGATACATTTAGAAGAAAAAAGTGACCTTTATAGATAAAAGGATTTCAAGATCTAAAATAACAACCTAAGCATCTGCCTTCCACATCTCATGGAGGCCAGAGTACCCCGCATGTCAATATGTTTTCTGAAGAGACTCACTGAAAAAGCACAGAAAAAAATTAAATACCAAGCACAACTTTCAGGAAAAAATTACCAGCCTAGCATCACCAGTCACCTTGCAGGAGCAACTCTTAAGAAAACAGTGCCTCCCTAGCTGTTTCTGGGCGTGTTCAGCATCTGCAGCAACATTAGTCTGGATGGATCTGGTCTGTTCTAACAAAGCCCAGGCTGTTGCTGTTTATTATATCGCCTGCACAGCATCACCCAGCTGAGTACAGACATCTGTGCTGTTTTCTTTGTACCAAATTGAGAAACATTACACATTGCTCCTGATGTGAATTCAGATGGCAAACTGGACCCTCCAGTATTCTGTTGCCAGCAAACATGTAAGACACATATTGCCTCAGCATCCCTTCATTCCTGCAGAACAGCAATCCAAACATTGCCTTCAGCCTTGTAGATGTTGTAACAGTGTCTCTACTTTCCTCCCATGCCATGAGTGCTTACTACAAAACTTCTCTTGACAGTTTGTCCTCAGATCCTAAGGTGTTCTTCTATTCTAGAAGGTGTGCTATTACTCTATGTTTTCCTGAACCTGCCTTTGTTTTTTCCCGGAAGTTTAGTTTAAGCAGTGAGCATTTTGGAAGATTTTCCTCCTGTGGTTTCCATTCCAAAGGTTCTGCAGGGGGGAGGCAGAGGCTGCTGGGATGGCTGAGCACCCTGAGTACAACAGCCAATCTCAGTAGCACCCTGTAGGGTCCATTACCATGTTCTAGTCTGTATCCTGCCAAGAACTTGCAGTGGTTTGGGGCAACAGATTCATGGCTGAGAGGCTAATGGGTTCCAGAATACTCAGAATAAGGCACCCAGGCATACATGAGTCCTCCACCTTCAGCATGACTGCAGTCAGGTACAGGAGATACTGAGAAAGAGAAAGCAGCAGTAATCAAGAAGCATGCATATATCATGCATTCATAAAACACATGATAGACATAAAGACAGCAGATATGTAGCAGTCACGCACTGGATACAAAACAGAAACACAACATGCATACAGTAATCACAATGAAGATGCGCAGTACACATGCAGCAAATGTAGAGCAGAAGCACAACAGACAAAAAACAGGGACACGACAGAAGCACAGCACATGTGCAGGACATAACCAGCAGATGTGCAGCAGACATGCAGCAGATACATGGCAGATGCGTAGCAGAAATGCTACAGGGGTACCCTCTAAGTGTCAGAAATAGGATGTTTTCCAACAGGAAAAAGCAACTGGGTAGAGTTTACAAAAATGACAAAACAGACAATTTGTGCTGAGAATAAACTCTGAAAATCCTTTTATTGAATATCTCCATCAAAGATCTGAACAAAAGCTGGATTCCCCTCTCAGCAGGTCTGCTGACAGAACAAAGCTGGGAAAAGTGGCTGACACCGCAGAAGGCCATGCTGCCATTCAGTGAGAGCTGGGCAGGATGCAGAAGTGTAGAGAGGAACCCAGTGAGCTTCACCAACAGTACATGAAGGCAGGGGTTCTGCTCCTGAGGACAAATAACCACGTGCATCAGTACTGATCGAAGGCTGCCCTGCTAGAAGGGAGCTCTGTGGAGAAGGAACTGGGTGTTCTGGTGGCCAACGGGTGACTATAAGCCAGCAGTGTGCGCTGGTGGTCAAGAAGGGCAACAGGACCCTGGGGTACACTGCACAGAGCGTGGTCAGTGGGGCAAGGGAGGTGCTGCTCCCCTCTGCTCCACCCTGAGGAGGGTACAGCTGGAGCACTGTACCCAGTGTCCAGCTCCTCACTTAAAAAAAAC
>VXAB01005969.1:15201-33933 GCA_013399175.1 Odontophorus gujanensis | reverse complement strand
GGAAGGGGGAAATCTCATCATTGCTTATATATCAGAAGCATGGGCGTCAAGTGGATGAGGCTGGACTCTTTTCAGTGGTGGGCAGCAATAGAACAAGTAGTCATAGGCAAAAACTGAAACCCAGTCAGTTCCACACAATGATAAGGAAGAATTNTGCCATTCAGTGAGAGCTGGGCAGGATGCAGAAGTGTAGAGAGGAACCCAGTGAGCTTCACCAACAGTACATGAAGGCAGGGGTTCTGCTCCTGAGGACAAATAACCACGTGCATCAGTACTGATCGAAGGCTGCNCTTCTCTGGAGACATTCAAAACTCCTCTGTCTGTCTGTGCAACCTATTGTAGGCAACTGCTTTAGTAGGGGGGCTGGAATCNGGGTTCTGCTCCTGAGGACAAATAACCACGTGCATCAGTACTGATCGAAGGCTGCCCTGCTAGAAGGGAGCTCTGTGGAGAAGGAACTGGGTGTTCTGGTGGCCAACGGGTGACTATAAGCCAGCAGTGTGCGCTGGTGGTCAAGAAGGGCAACAGGACCCTGGGGTACACTGCACAGAGCGTGGTCAGTGGGGCAAGGGAGGTGCTGCTCCCCTCTGCTCCACCCTGAGGAGGGTACAGCTGGAGCACTGTACCCAGTGTNCAACTGCTTTAGTAGGGGGGCTGGAATCGATGAACTCCAGAGGTCCCTTCCAGCCCCTGCAATTCCGCAGAGCTCCAAGTAAAAGCAAACTTAGCTTCTGCTTCCCATGGTGAGCAGCACAAAATGGCTTTCTGTGCAAGGGTGTGTGCTGCTTTCCTTCCTAGTTCAGGTGTTCCCAGAGCACACAATGACCCATGCAGAAACTGTAGCTGCATTTGCCTTGTGCTGTCTGGAGCCTCCTTCACCAAACCCACCACTGCATAATCAAAGTGTCTGCTATACCATTATCAAATTTGTTGTTACGATTTGAGGTGGAGAATAAATGTATATTTCGACTTCAAATGGGCCTGCTTTTTTCCAAGAGGCTGGGCATCTGTTGCTTCCCCCAAGATGAGCAGATAAAAGGGGACTCTGAATGCAGAGTTGGTTATGTTGCCATGGATTTAAGTGCCCTGCAGACAGGGGAACATTCTGGGCTTTAGATCCTGATTGAATTAGGTTGGAAAAAGTACAAAGCAAGCCAGTACTGCCACAGATATGATACTCAGTTGTAAATCTGAGCAGAGGTAGACATACACCTGTGGTTGGTAATAACTTGGAAGANACAAACAAAAAAAACACACACAAGGAATTTTGGAGGACAACAAAAATGATTCAGGGCACAGAGCACCTCCCATGCAAAAAAAGGCTGAGAGCTAGGACTCTTCAGNCAGCACAAAATGGCTTTCTGTGCAAGGGTGTGTGCTGCTTTCCTTCCTAGTTCAGGTGTTCCCAGAGCACACAATGACCCATGCAGAAACTGTAGCTGCATTTGCCTTGTGCTGTCTGGAGCCTCCTTCACCAAACCCACCACTGCATAATCAAAGTGTCTGCTATACCATTATCAAATTTGTTGTTACGATTTGAGGTGGAGAATAAATGTATATTTCGACTTCAAATGGGCCTGCTTTTTTGCAAGAGGCTGGGCATCTGTTGCTTCCCCCAAGATGAGCAGATAAAAGGGGACTCTGAATGCAGAGTTGGTTATGTTGCCATGGATTTAAGTGCCCTGCAGACAGGGGAACATTCTGGGCTTTAGATCCTGATTGAATTAGGTTGGAAAAAGTACAAAGCAAGCCAGTACTGCCACAGATATGATACTCAGTTGTAAATCTGAGCAGAAGTAGACATACACCTGTGGTTGGTAATAACTTGGAAGACTGTACAAACTTAACTAAATATACCATCTCTTACTATTCTTAAAGAGTCATCTCTAAGATCATTGGCATTACAAAGACAAAGTTTACCCTGAGCAGATGGTGGTCCTGTAAATCCTAAGTTTCAGCTTGCAGGTCCTCAGGATACAGGAGAGACGAATGGATGATCTTTAATGATAGAGGACTCTCCACGCAATTCACAATGAGACCACATGGCCAGGCACCAAACACCACAGTTTGACTTACATCTGAATCTGTTTGCTGGACTCCATTTTCAACACACACGTGAACACTCACACACAGAATGGAGCCATCACCCTCAGCACCCTCGTGAGCTTGACACCCAGGCCTCAGGCTACTTGAAGCCTACCTGAAGGCTGAAGAATATTATATAGGTATTTTATCAGATAAAATACTAAGTTATTGGATCTAAATCAGGGAAGGCAGAGATATCTGACATCAGCCTTATCGACTAAGGCAGAAGAAAATAGAAGTTGAATTAAATTCAACATTAACTGTGGCAAGTATTGAATGTGCAAAGAGAGAGATAAGATCACCTTCTTAAAGACAGTCAAGCAAGGATTTTATCAAGCTCTGTGCTCCAAGTACCAAGGAGGTGAAAGCTAGAGGAAAATTCATCCAAGTTCAGTAAATTTGCCCAAAATGTTGTTATTCTGCTAACTGAAACCCACAGGTATTTTAGAGTGCTAAATTAAAAATGAAGAGATTTTTTTAGCTCTCCTCATTTCAGCTTCACTGCTTTGGCAGCCAGCAGTAACAAGGGGGGTCTTTTCCAGACATGATGCAGTCCTGCAGAGACATACCTATAATGCTGAGACAGAGCTAACAGCCATGTGACTTTTCCTCTCAGTTTTAGAGACATGCAGGTAACAAAGAGTGCAGAGGAGGAAAAGGCTAAAAAGATGTTAAAGACTTATTTTAATGAGAATGAATGTGGATTAAAGGATGATGCTAAGAAAGGACAGAGGGAAAAGCAACGTCAGCTGTAGTACCTTCTTTGTTCACTTTAAATAGACAACAGCATTACTGAGATAAGCACAAATTTCAAATGATGGCACCAAGTCCTGCCTGCTGGCAGTGACTACATCTGGGATCTGGGAGAGCAGTGGGAGACAGTTCACACCACGAAAAAGTCCAGAGCCTCAGGATGCCAATCAGCTAATGGGGACAGAACAAGTGGCATTGGGCTGCTCCTGTCAGCAGCCTGAGAACTGCAGCCTAGAGCACTGACCTGTTGTTTACCAGCAGAGCAGGCAGACAAAAAGAGCTCAGTTTGCCAATTATTGTCAGATGCCTAGTGTGACCCCAGCAGAACTGTACTCATTGTTAAGGTAGAAGCAGGCAGACAACACAGCATGTGAAATTTGGACTAAGAATGTTTTGCAGACTCAAATGTTAGCCAAAATTTAAGTTCATCTACCCTGAACTTCCTGCTTAACCCACAGCTATGTCCTTGCAATGGGATTGCCTGGTCACAGCCTAAACCAGTAAATGAGCATGTGAGTGACCACAGCAGAAGAGCCCAGATCCACCCATCCCCTCTCTCTCAGTGGTGCTTCCGGCTGTGTTTCTGGGAGCACATATACACTCAGAACCTGCAGGTGTTGGCCCCCCCTCCCTTGCTCTCTTCCTTCGGGTGCACCAGAGTTCGAACAAGAGGCCGCTGCATTCCTTAACCCAAACAGTTGCCAGGAGGAGTGAGTTAATTCCCCCTTTCTCTAGTATCTTGTTCTATAGTGCCTGTATCTCAAATAAAGGCTCTGTACCACCTTTGTCTTTACAGTCCTCAATGCACATGCATGCATGCAGATCTTTGCCCACTCCTTCAGCCTTAGAAGAAAGAAAACACCCAGCTAGTGCAAAGCCTCTGTCTTCTTCAGAAGGTTCTGCACTGTCACAGAATGACTGCTTTGTGCAATAACTGCCATGTCCCACAAACAGCACTTCTGCCATCCAGTACAACCCACAGCTAATGAAGCCTAGACTACATGTAATGCATGCTTTCCAGACAGCAGGCACAACAGCCCAGGATTTGTCCCTCCTGTCATGGGTAATCAGCGTGCCTCAGTTGTTGCTGGCTTTCAGAAGTGGTATTTCCATTCCTTAAATTAGAGGAAGACAGACGTGAATGAAAACTGGTGGACTGCCAGGGCTGGGGTCATTCTCAGAGCTGCTCTGGTCTGCAAAAGGATCGTTCCCTGCTGCTCAAGCATTCGCCTCATCATCTTTCCAGGAAAACAAATGATAATTTATACTACTGTAGACAGCTGTGTAAGACTTGCTATCTGCCCTGCACGGTCTGACTATTGCATTACTAGTAACATGCCCACCTACATCCCAGGGTACTGAGGAAAGTGGTGCTGCATTTCCAAAAGCACAATTGCACATGGCTCTTAACCCAAAATCTTCCAGGAGTATGGTCATGGAGAAATTAAAGCAGAATCTGCTCTGTAGTATCAGTATTTTCCCCACATCTAATTCTAATGCCTGGTGGTGGTCAGCCCTTAAATGGGGTCTAGGAGAGGTGCAGTCAGACTTCACCCCTTAGAGTCACACAGGTGGACTGCCTTCACCTGTGCTTCCACAGCTGACTCAGTGCTCCCCTCAGGTGATCAATCAGTGGTTCAAGCCATGATTCAACAGTTCTCATACAGGGNGTGACCCCAGCAGAACTGTACTCATTGTTAAGGTAGAAGCAGGCAGACAACACAGCATGTGAAATTTGGACTAAGAATGTTTTGCAGACTCAAATGTTAGCCAAAATTTAAGTTCATCTACCCTGAACTTCCTGCTTAACCCACAGCTATGTCCTTGCAATGGGATTGCCTGGTCACAGCCTAAACCAGTAAATGAGCATGTGAGTGACCACAGCAGAAGAGCCCAGATCCACCCATCCCCTCTCTCTCAGTGGTGCTTCCGGCTGTGTTTCTGGGAGCACATATACACTCAGAACCTGCAGGTGTTGGCCCCCCCTCCCTTGCTCTCTTCCTTCGGGTGCACCAGAGTTCGAACAAGAGGCCGCTGCATTCCTTAACCCAAACAGTTGCCAGGAGGAGTGAGTTAATTCCCCCTTTCTCTAGTATCTTGTTCTATAGTGCCTGTATCTCAAATAAAGGCTCTGTACCACCTTTGTCTTNACATGGCCAGGCACCAAACACCACAGTTTGACTTACATCTGAATCTGTTTGCTGGACTCCATTTTCAACACACACGTGAACACTCACACACAGAATGGAGCCATCACCCTCAGCACCCTCGTGAGCTTGACACCCAGGCCTCAGGCTACTTGAAGCCTACCTGAAGGCTGAAGAATATTATATAGGTATTTTATCAGATAAAATACTAAGTTATTGGATCTAAATCAGGGAAGGCAGAGATATCTGACATCAGCCTTATCGACTAAGGCAGAAGAAAATAGAAGTTGAATTAAATTCAACATTAACTGTGGCAAGTATTGAATGTGCAAAGAGAGAGATAAGATCACCTTCTTAAAGACAGTCAAGCAAGGATTTTATCAAGCTCTGTGCTCCAAGTACCAAGGAGGTGAAAGCTAGAGGAAAATTCATCCAAGTTCAGTAAATTTGCCCAAAATGTTGTTATTCTGATAACTGAAACCCACAGGTATTTTAGAGTGCTAAATTAAAAATGAAGAGATTTTTTTAGCTCTCCTCATTTCAGCTTCACTGCTTTGGCAGCCAGCAGTAACAAGGGGGGTCTTTTCCAGACATGATGCAGTCCTGCAGAGACATACCTATAATGCTGAGACAGAGCTAACAGCCATGTGACTTTTCCTCTCAGTTTTAGAGACATGCAGGTAACAAAGAGTGCAGAGGAGGAAAAGGCTAAAAAGATGTTAAAGACTTATTTTAATGAGAATGAATGTGGATTAAAGGATGATGCTAAGAAAGGACAGAGGGAAAAGCAACGTCAGCTGTAGTACCTTCTTTGTTCACTTTAAATAGACAACAGCATTACTGAGATAAGCACAAATTTCAAATGATGGCACCAAGTCCTGCCTGCTGGCAGTGACTACATCTGGGATCTGGGAGAGCAGTGGGAGACAGTTCACACCACGAAAAAGTCCAGAGCCTCAGGATGCCAATCAGCTAATGGGGACAGAACAAGTGGCATTGGGCTGCTCCTGTCAGCAGCCTGAGAACTGCAGCCTAGAGCACTGACCTGTTGTTTACCAGCAGAGCAGGCAGACAAAAAGAGCTCAGTTTGCCAATTATTGTCAGATGCCTAGTGTGACCCCAGCAGAACTGTACTCATTGTTAAGGTAGAAGCAGGCAGACAACACAGCATGTGAAATTTGGACTAAGAATGTTTTGCAGACTCAAATGTTAGCCAAAATTTAAGTTCATCTACCCTGAACTTCCTGCTTAACCCACAGCTATGTCCTTGCAATGGGATTGCCTGGTCACAGCCTAAACCAGTAAATGAGCATGTGAGTGACCAGAGCAGAAGAGCCCAGATCCACCCATCCCCTCTCTCTCAGTGGTGCTTCCGGCTGTGTTTCTGGGAGCACATATACACTCAGAACCTGCAGGTGTTGGCCCCCCCTCCCTTGCTCTCTTCCTTCCGGTGCACCAGAGTTCGAACAAGAGGCCGCTGCATTCCTTAACCCAAACAGTTGCCAGGAGGAGTGAGTTAATTCCCCCTTTCTCTAGTATCTTGTTCTATAGTGCCTGTATCTCAAATAAAGGCTCTGTACCACCTTTGTCTTTACAGTCCTCAATGCACATGCATGCATGCAGATCTTTGCCCACTCCTTCAGCCTTAGAAGAAAGAAAACACCCAGCTAGTGCAAAGCCTCTGTCTTCTTCAGAAGGTTCTGCACTGTCACAGAATGACTGCTTTGTGCAATAACTGCCATGTCCCACAAACAGCACTTCTGCCATCCAGTACAACCCACAGCTAATGAAGCCTAGACTACATGTAATGCATGCTTTCCAGACAGCAGGCACAACAGCCCAGGATTTGTCCCTCCTGTCATGGGTAATCAGCGTGCCTCAGTTGTTGCTGGCTTTCAGAAGTGGTATTTCCATTCCTTAAATTAGAGGAAGACAGACGTGAATGAAAACTGGTGGACTGCCAGGGCTGGGGTCATTCTCAGAGCTGCTCTGGTCTGCAAAAGGATCGTTCCCTGCTGCTCAAGCATTCGCCTCATCATCTTTCCAGGAAAACAAATGATAATTTATACTACTGTAGACAGCTGTGTAAGACTTGCTATCTGCCCTGCACGGTCTGACTATTGCATTACTAGTAACATGCCCACCTACATCCCAGGGTACTGAGGAAAGTGGTGCTGCATTTCCAAAAGCACAATTGCACATGGCTCTTAACCCAAAATCTTCCAGGAGTATGGTCATGGAGAAATTAAAGCAGAATCTGCTCTGTAGTATCAGTATTTTCCCCACATCTAATTCTAATGCCTGGTGGTGGTCAGCCCTTAAATGGGGTCTAGGAGAGGTGCAGTCAGACTTCACCCCTTAGAGTCACACAGGTGGACTGCCTTCACCTGTGCTTCCACAGCTGACTCAGTGCTCCCCTCAGGTGATCAATCAGTGGTTCAAGCCATGATTCAACAGTTCTCATACAGGGTGTTTAGCTTCCATAATCTGCTCCAGCATGGTATATTATACAGTTACACCATTCGTGGTACATGCAGATGAAACTGTGCTAAATGAACCTTTTTCTGCTTGTGCACTATCTGCTAGCTTCAGGAATCCATCAAGTTTGCCCAGTCTCCTTAGGTCTCTGCATTTTCTGAGTATCCTGGGAGAAAAGTAAATCTCTCCTCTGCTTCACAATGCATCCATTTTGGGGTGAAACAATTCTGACATCTTACACAGGACATGATAAGAAGCAGGTTTTGCTGATAGTTATTGCCTTTCTTAGGCATTACATTCAGTTTTTTACTTCAGAGACTTAGTTAAGATTCATTTATGGTGAAATCAAACCATTTGGCAGCAGATTTGGACAATTCTCGAAGCACTTCTGTTTGTTCAGTTTTAAATGGAAATCTACTCTAGATTTCCAGTTAGAGTTACTCTTTGCTGTAAATTCACCAACTCACTAACAAAGTCTGGTGAATATTTTTTATTTGATTCTGCAGAAAGAAAGGGTGTCTGCTATCAACAGAAGACCTATCTGACATATGATATATGGAAATTCTTTTTACAGTATTTGCCCTTGCAACTTATTTTCTTAACATGAAGTTCATGCCTTTTCAAAGTTAAATAGGAGGAATTTGTATCAATAACGTTACTGCATTCTCTAGCTGGACAGTACTGAATCTTGTGTGGCTTTTTCAGGCAAGTTGATCTTGCCTCTCCACTGAATCATAGGAAGTCTTTCCTATGATTCAAAATTCTTTCTGGTATTGATCTTAGCCTGATTGTTTGTTGGGCCCCAGGGATCATCTCTCGCAATAACTGGGAACACCACTGCAGGCAGTGGAGATCACTAGGGGGACAATACTTACTGCAAAATGGGATAGTGGTTTTTGTCTGTGTATCTTTCCATCTACAGGGATTTGGGATGTGTGAGAATAAATCTGAAACAATACTGACATTTGGATCCCTGGCCTAAAGTGGAGCTAGGGATCTTGAGTGGACTTCTTAACTTACCCAATTCCTCAAATGTATTGCAAGTATTCCTTCCAGTGGTTTACTGGTTTTACAAGTCTAGAACTGGGCTATCTGTACATTCATTGTGCAATTTCCCAAATCTATACAGGTTCATGTGATGGACAGTTTGAAAAGTAATTAGCAAACTAGAGAGAAGAGCAATGCCACTAGAGAAGCCAGCTGTCTTAATCATCAGTAAATACACAGAAGGAGAAACATGCCAGGTAATCCTGTTTAATGTAAGGATAGTGACTTTTTCCTGAAAATGAGGTGCTTAACAACTCCTACCAGGGAAATCATCCTCTTGTTCTGTAAAGCAGCATATCCTATATTTAGCTTTCAGGAGTACCTTTGTTCCAGTGATTTCACTTATATTTGGTAGTAAGAAACCTGCTTTAAAGGTGCGAAAATGCACCTTTAAACTTTTTTTTTTAACACCAGCAGAAGTTATGCACTTTGAAAGAGTCAGCATTTATTTTGCTGCGTAAGATTATGAGCACAAAAATAGTCACAGTTCAGAACATTCTGAAGTTGCTTGCTGAGCAGGGCTACAGATGACTTTCCTAGGGCTACCAGGAATACCCAAACTGCGACCACCACTCTGTTGCTAAGACGAGCTCAGGATGGGGCTGCTTCATGCTGTGTCTGACGCATTCACCAAAGTTTTCTGCCCTGGGGTGACATGCATGGACCAAGACAGAAAAAGCAAGCAGCTGACCCCATATGGGACCGGCTCAAGATGCTCATCTGTGACAACAGAACTATTTAAACGTGACCTCACTGAAACCCCAGACTTACCATGTCCCTCACATTCCTGCTGGAGAACATTACTCCCCCTGGCCCCTGGATCTACCCTTACTTCAGTTCTAAATACTTCTATCTGACCACTAAAAAAGTGGTGTAAACTGGCACACAACTTCCTCCTGAGCAAACTCTGGTGCTATCACTGAGCACTTCTCTCATCTGTGTTCTTTAACAATACCAGCCTACCCTCTGCTTGAGCCCAGACCTAGCTGGGACTCAGATCTCAGTGTTAGATGGACAAAGAGAGCTGAGCCTTAGAAGCATCTGAATTCAGCTGCCAAATAGGCTCTAGCAATAGAAATGGAGATAGCCCTGAGGTGACAGCACAGTCACTTAGTCCTGGGACGGGATCAACTGCTTGTTTCAGTGAATTGTATAAAGAAAAGGTGAGAGAGTCTGTAGCGTAATGTGGGGAGGGTGAACAGAAGCCAGGAAAAATGTATGGCAAAGAAAATTTTAGAAGAGAAACGGGGGTGGAACAAAGTGCTAAGCAGCAGAACAAGATCACTGCAAATCATTAGGAGGGCAGAGCCCCACAGCATCAATTATTATTTGTGGAGAGTTACAAGAAGGCTTCTCTGTGTTGTAAAATAGCAGATATTTCCTCTCAATATCTATAAGCTCAAATGGACTCTATATACAGGGGAGAGAAAAGGCTCCTTGAGAGAGAGAGCAGAACTGTGCTCATATTAATATACAGTTGTTTTCTTTTTACCTTACTTACAACTAAAGAATGCAAGTTTTATTTTGCTTATGACAGTAATACCATCAAAAATTAGTCATCCTCTCCTGCCAAAACAACCCTGTGTCTCATTTTTAGTTTAATGTGTTATCTCTGTTGTGGACTTGGAAATGGACAAACTGATCCAAAATTAAAGTCTGCATTTTAATGAGTTATTTCAAGTTGTCAAAACTTTCCCTTCCCTGTTGTCATCTCTGTTTTGACATAAATGCCACAACATTAAAAAGAAAAACACAGTCATCTTATTTATTTAAAGGGCATTAATGGTTAATTACCATTAATTACCATACGCTGTGAGTGTAGCTTCTGTAATTTTCAGCACAACCAAGGCCCTCCCAAAATTTTTTCCTTTTTCAGAAAGACAAGCTTATCTCTACAGGTGGCTTATCAAAAATATATGCATAGAGATGAAAATAGTTTTTGAAAGATCTGTGATTATTTCTCAGTTTCATAAAAGGAAAGAAGAAAAATGCAAAGAAAGCCTTGCTTTCACAAGACTGTACATATCTACTTTGGTTAATGGCAACTTCAAGACCAATAATATTAACAACCTTTTTTTTTTTTTTTTTTTTTGCGAGGTATGTCTATTAACATCTTTAATTACATATCTCTTCTTTGTCAGTAACTCTATTTTTCCCTTGTCAAGCATTTTGTATGAATGATCATAGGGAAGACTTCTCTTATTTGTGCAAATTTGCTTGAATCCTGTATGTAGGCAAGAAACCACAAAGAAGACATTCCTTTGAAAGAAACTAGAAGTGCAACTGATTTCTAGGAACTGTCTAACACTTTAATTTGGAAAGCAGCATTGATGACTACTCCATCTTTTTTTCCCTTCATACTCTGAAATAAATCAAACTTTTAAATCGAACTTTTAAATCAAATCTATTTCTTGAAAATTCTGAACAATACCCTATTAACCTACTACATTTTCTGCCAGACAATCTTTTACCATGCCAATGTTTGCCAATAACAAGAGCCAAACAGCCTTGGTCAGCAGCTCAAGATTAACTATTTCAAAACTTAAATCAAGACATAAAGAAAATATAGGAATGAGAGTCTTAAGTCAGAAGCTGTTGTCTTAATGTTGTTCCTTCTATTGGCTTTATGACTAAATATAAAGGTTTACACATGTAGAGTACATGGATCTGGATGGAGTCAAGGTGTTCCCAAGGAGCAACTGGATCACAGTGAAAGAAGCTTCATCCATACCTTTATTGCAGCGCCACACAGCTGATGTATTGTCACCTTATTTATCACATCTTGGAGCCTGGAGACCTACATCTTGCCTAGGGCAGGAGTATGATGTGAAAGAAAACTTTGCCACAATTTGGTCATGATCTTCCTCATTGTTGCCACATGGAGATGACCCAAAGCTGCCTCCTTGAAGATGGAGAGTCCTCTGTGCATACGCATGCATTTCAGGGGCTTGTAAGGAAAACCATACTTGAAATACAGGCAACCATAAGCAACAAAACTCCTTTCACACAACAACTCTTTCAGTACATGAATGTAGTTTCCCTTGTTGGAGTTGGTTAAATATCCCACAAATTTGCTTATTTAAGTGTTTCTATCACCCTGGTTCAGGGTCTTTATCAGAAACAACACACATAGTCAATAAGTAGGAGCCTGGCTGCATAAACTATAAAATTAAGAAATGGGACATTTTAGCTTCCAGTGCTTTTCAGTAGCACCTTGGCTCCTACTCTAAACAGGAATTCACTTTCAAGGGAATTTTCTACCACCTGGAGGCCAATAATTTTCTTTTTCCTTAACAAAGAGTCAGTTGAGCTTCTGTATTTAGAGGACTCTGTCTCCAGGACTTTGGGAAACCAACAGCTCACTAAACTTACACTAGTGGCTGGGATCGTAATAGTACAGGAAAGATTTGATGACTCCTGCTTGAGCCAAATTCCTTTTCATAAAATCAATGAAATTATTATCCTCAACCTTAGTAGAGGCAGAATCAGGCCCATAATCTTGAAGCAATCAAACCCACTGCTTTTTTCAAGGATCAGCTCTTTATGAAGGCTTGTTGCCAAGAAACCTAAAGTTAACTGTGGGGAAAAAAATTACAATTGATTTTGGTGAAAAAAATCCTGGTGTCTGTCACACAGAGCTCCTGTATATAGACTAAAATTTTTGCTGAGTAAAATAGGAGAGTTAATAATCCTCACAGAACAGCAGATGCCATGAGACACATGGGACTTGGCTGTGGTTTCACTGTTCTCTGCTCCTACCACAACTCCAGATCAATGTAGATAGGTTTTGCCCCTAAATGGAACAGCCCTGTGCTCTCCTCATCTCTAGCTGCTCGCTCCAGTTGAGCATCATCCTCTCCATGAGCATTCCACCAGCAACACAGATTAGGAAAGCAATGCCAACAGTAATGCAGGAGAGGGAGTGGTGTGATGGTGAGATCCCATTATGCAAGGAAAAGAAAGCTTACAACAAATAATAATTACCGTGCTAAGATGCTTGCAGAATTGCAATGTCAGAGATCAAGTCAGATTAAAGTGCTGCTGGAAATCATGTCCTCTGTGCACATCTCAGTGAATTGGAAAAGCTGTGAAGCTGGCCTACGTTGTGCCCAACTCCCTCTGACGTTAAACATCATCAGTGTCAACTTCGATTAAAACGGTTGCCATAGAGCCCAGAATCACAGTCTGTAGCTCCCTCAACACTGTACCTGAGCTTCCAAACGGGGGTGCATGGAGAGTTTAGTTTATCCACACCCCATCAATTCCTCCTGTCTTCTCCAGTCACAGTGTGCCCATTCTCTCCATTCCCCACAACTCACTGAGATGCTTCTCTGTCTTTTTGCATAGATCAGAGCAATAAGAGGTATGATGCCTGCCCTTCTTTCCAAAACATTCCATCTTCATCCATCTTCTCAATTGCAGAGGCCATTAATGGGCTTGACATAATTAGTTTTGTTTAAAGTCAGGCTATAGCTTTATTCCAACTTGAAAGAAAATAGGCAGCCATGAACTTACAGGAAATCATACTGCTAGCGAACAGCTCAGCTGGCTGCAGACTAATCATCTTTTCTTTCCCCTTTGTTAAACACATTCTTGCTCTTGGAAACTGTTTAGTAGTTCATTAAACTAATAATCCTGTTCAGATCCTACTTCACAAATGGATTTGTCAGTGCTGTTCCATTCAGGAGACAGTAATTCTGAATTGCCTCTACTTTAATGGGTTTAAGGACAGATTAAATCACAGCTTCAGCTGTGATTTATTGCTCCACATTATTTCATTATTTGTTATTTGTAAAGCCATTGGTGAATAACACACTTGTTTACTTGCATTTATTACATTCTTTGCATTTATTTCATACTTTCACCCTATTAAAGGAGATTGAAAAGGGAACAGAGCACCATTTTCTGGATGAGCCATATACAATCCTGCATTTCATCAATGGTGACAGCAACAGTGGGTTACCTCTACTGGTGTAGATTTGTATGAGCACGGCACATAGCTCTTGTTCATCACTGGTGAAAATGCACAGCTAATGGTGCTAAGTTGAAAAAAAGTGTTTTGTAGCTGAGAATTTGCTTTATCAAATAGTGCTGTTGTGCTCTCTGTATAGAGATATTACTTTTGAAGCAACCTACACACTAATTGACTACAGCTTCCAGACACCAAGGCAGAGCAGGTATCCAGCACTGCTTAGTCTTACACAAGACTTTCCTGGGAAACCCATGGGTAATTACTCATACAGTAGGAATGCGTGTCTCTGTGCAGGAGGAGGAAGTAACACCAAATGCTTGCGTATTTGATTCTTCAAGAGTTGGTAAACATTTCCCCATGTAGCAAACTGGAATGTTGTGGAAGACACCAGGGTAACACCTCTTCGTCCTGTTCAGGTGTGATCCTACTTTCCTGCCCAAATTTAAATAAAACAAAACGTACAGAGAGAAAATCCATGATTCCATCCACTTGGGACAAAAGGAGGAGCACAGAAGAATTGGTAGAACAAGAACCAGCTCTAGCTTGTTGAAGTAAGCTGCTCTTCTTTAAGTTCTCTAATGCATACATTTGTCTATCCACCATACTCCACTTCGGGAGCAAAGACATTTCTGCCATGGGCAAAATGATCTGACTGTAGCATGTTAACATTATAAAAGGCTTGAAGACCTGGCAGGACAGGAGGTATCAAGCACACTGTATGAAAGGAAGATGCATTCTATGGACAGCTCTGAAGCCTCAAGTAGAAGGCTTCCACAAAAGAGAAGAGAAACTAAGGACTATACTGCACATTATAGTTAGATCTGACCAGAGAACCACGGAATCTGTTTGCCTCCTTCCTGCATTTCAGTACTGGTCTACAACACTTTGAACACTGTCACCAAAAACAGAGAGCAGTCAGGCCAGGTGGCTGGCTGAGGTCTTACACGATCATCAGGCTGAGAAAAGCAAGCTGCCAGTTTAATTTAATGCATTTAATGCATTTTAATATATTGGAGCAAAAGCTCCATTTAATGCAGCTCAGCTTCACTGTATTTTAATTCTGCAAGTCTCAGAACTAAAGAAAATCTTAGAAACAAAGATATCTTAAATGAAAGCTGAAAAACTACCATTTAAACTTGCAGCAATAAAACTTACTGTTTATTTATTTTGCTACTACAGCATTAGTCTGTGAGTAACACAAACCTTCCATTATGATTTTTCTGATTGTACCAAAGGGTAACAAATGTAGTTAGACGGATCAGGGAAGATGCTCAATCATAAGTGCACCTCCCTACTCCTGATTCTAGACAGGACTGGATTAGGGACTAGAACAGTTCAGGGAATCTACAACTGTAACTTCGCAGGGGATGGCTTTTGCTGGTTGACACCCCCCATCTACGCCAGTGCAGTTGGTGACATCTGTTGCTGTATTCTCAGCCCAGGAGAACACTACTTGAAACCTTATTCTTCAATAGATTTCTCATCTCAAGTGGTTTATCTGCTTGTAAAAAAAAAGACTTTTAAACAGGCAGTTCACTGATGAGCTGGAAATCCTGAAGGAGAGATTTGGACACAGAACACAGGAGACTCCCACCAGGGTCACTCGACACAGAACATGGGAAGTGCCCAAGGCAAAAGCCCAGTCGCTGTGTTTCAACAGTGCTCCCTGCATTGCCTACCATCATTCTCTCCCATACAACAGACTGCCCTCCCAACGGCCAAGAAACAATGGATCTTCAGTTATCTTAATTTATATTTGTAAAGATGTATTTAAACAGATCTTGCATGTATCCCACTGGAGCTTTTTCTCTTCTTACAGCAACTGCTTCAGAGGGCATTAAGAAAGCATTGGGAAAACCATAGAGACAGTGGTGTGGTCCTTAGCTCTCAGCAGGGGATTTGGAGCCAGACACTTCAGGCTTGATTCCGATACTGCCTCAAACTTACTGTGTGGCCTTCAGTTGCTTACACAATAGATAATTTGGTATTGCTTTATTTCAATGTTGGCCAAGCAGTGTCTGAGGCTTTAGAGAAAAGTTTTCAGAAGTTATTTCTAACTTGGGAACTCGAGCTTCATTTTTATAGCATATGGCATTTGCATGCTTCAGAACCACCAGAAGTCAGAAGTATTTAAGCTCTAAGTAATTTGTGAAAAGAGTGTCTGGTCACCTACTGAGCTTCATAAAATCACTGAATTCTAGTGACCTTCTCTCCTGTGATGAATGAAAATATCATTTCTATGCTCTGCCCCTCCTTCTTCCTCACAGGGCTACACAAGATAGGATAACCAATGAACACATGAACTAACTCCGTTTCTTTCTATCTCCATTATGAAAATTTTGATCAATCACCTCTAGCCCTGGGCAGCCATAATCTCTGGTCTGTCAGACTGTATCCTTTACAAGAAATGTCCTTCATCTCTTTAATCATAAAGATTTTGAACGTTTTATCTGAAGGGAATCAAATATAACTGAAAGAATCAAAGCAAATGTGCTTAGGGATTTTACTGGCAGAGATATAGGGTATCCCTGCTCTGTGAGTGAGCTAATGGTCACTTTTGGTAGCTAGATTTGAGAAGACCAAACCCTTAGTACAGCTGTTGTCCACCATTTCCTAATCCACCCTAGCAGAAGCAAGTGGCCATGCACTTTTTGAATTCCAAGAGCAAATGTTGCAAGCACCATGTCCCTGCCTGCTGCAGCTCTACTGCCAAGCTCTGTGCTCCAGCTCCAGCCCAAACATGCACATTTGATTGTCTGGGCTGAAACCATAGCGCTCCATCCCATTCAAGAAGCATTCCCCAGCAAGTTCTGGAAGACTCTGGCATAGACCAGACCTTGCGCGTTTATCACGTTCTGCTCTGTTTCTGCCCACTAACACAGGAACACTTTCCAAGAACTACAGCCAGGCAGACTTAAAATAACCCAGAATCAATTCTAGGGCCAGGAACCATCTTGAGAGCAAGCAAATACAGCTCAGCTCCAGCACAAGCTTCAGTATTCTCTAGCTGAGCCCTGTCACCCTCCTCAAGTGGAAAATCCTCACTGGTCCAGCTCTTATAGCAGCTTTTCTACAGATGAGACCACAAGCCCCAACTTTACTTCACAACAGGTGACTTACTGTATACACCCACCCAATAGCAACAGTAGCGAGAACAGCTATCAGTGTAGAAGCAGCCATTGGAGGCAATAACCTCCCAGTATAACCCACAGCATCAATTGGTAGCATAGCAGAGGGTGACTCCTTGGTTGAAACTTTAGTCAACAACATCCTCACTGGTGATGGAAAGACCAGCCAGAGCCATCACCCCAGCTAAATGCCCAGGATTCTTCCCACCTGCAAGCAAGACGTAGATGACTCCTCACAGTACTTGTGCACAAGCCCAGAATTGCTGTGGTCCACTGATCAAAGCAGAAGAGCTCAGTGCACAGCACTCTATTCACACAGCAGTCTGGGTTCTCTGCCTGCTTCTCTATTTCCTGTGGCAAGAGCTGTCCTCCTACCCTATGTCTGCAGAGCAGATTCCTTCCTGAGAGCAGGGAAAAGGCAGAAAAGCAGTTCTGTAGGTAAGTTACTATGTGCTATAATAATAAACCAAGTTCTGCTTTATAAAATAGAAATGAACATTAAACATACCCTCGTAAAGTGTCTTGGCCTCTTCTTCTCACTCTGTTTACTGGCTGTCTTTCCTCATAGCCTGCAAATCTGTCTGTCTGCAAGTCCCCTTCATATTGACCCTGGGCTTGTTCCACATACAAAACTGCTGTACATCCCAGCATGAACCTGGCCAGCCACAATACCCCCATGATGGCACAGATTCCACGGTTCCCGGCTGCCCTGAAATCCTCTTCGAGCTGGAGGGTCCCCGCTGCCTTGGTGGAGGATGGATTTTGGCAGCAGTCCTTAAATGTCAAGGTGCCTTCCTGCTGTTGCTCTTCTAGAAGCAAAGACAGAAGAAAGAGAAACTACAGACAAGTGTTCTTAAAGGCTTTCACATTTTTAAAATGACTGCTCATCCGTCTGCCCCTCCCCACAGTTAATACAGTGAGGTCATACAGTCACACTGAGTGTAGCTCCTTGTACATGCAGTCAACATCCTCACAATGTCATTTTCCACCATATCATTACCAAAGCCCTCCCTTCCCAAGAGGTAGGAACCAAATGATCTCCAAGACTCATGATTCTGTCCTTGCACCCGTTTTCCTGCCTTTCTGTCAGGGAAATGAAGAGTGACCATAGAGCATTTGTTCTGGAACTCCCCGGTATCAGGTTATGCTACTAGATTTGGCATGGCACCTGAGTTCAGAGGAGCAACATGGGACGCATAGCTATGATGCAAGAGGAAACTTCAGCACTTCAAGGAAGAATGGATTCTGTTTATGGATAAACTTCCCAGGCTCCACTGTATGCTATTCTAGCCAGGTCAGGGCAACAGAGATCAGCTGCTTGAAAACAGCCTCTAGATATCTGGTATTCTGAGCAGTTAGAGGGAATGCTAGAAAACACCTCAGAGCGGCACACATGCCAGTGCTGAGGCAGGCAAAAGGGTCATTGTGTGATGAAGGAGGATGCAAGATTGTAATATGGGATTAGAGGATGAAGACAGTGCACTAAGCTAAGCCTGGTTTCCATGACAGTGAAAGGACAAAGGCTTGGAGGTGCGCAGGAGCAGAGCCCGTGGCTGCTGACACACCAGCTCTCCTGGTCTACAGGCCTACACCTGAGCATACGCATTAGACAGGGCCTACTGCTAGGATTTTGCCCTGAATCACACCCAGGCATCCCTGAAAGATTTTCTGCCCTATCCAAGCCTGTGTGGACCAGTCTTGATGACTGCAGCCATGTCTGGGCCAACAGTGCAGCGCTGTGGAACGAGCCCTGAAAGGCAGACACAGGTCAGTCACCTCGTGCCATGGGGCACTGAGGTTATGAGGCACAATGGTCTCTAGAGCAGCTCTGTTTCAGACCTTGCAGTCATCTGGGTCTGATGTGGCACTGAGAATACCCCAAGGCCACCAGCCCCTGGAAGAGCAGCCTCGGGGCCTCCCCAGTGCCGGGGGCGCAGCACGGCCCGGGCACGGAGCGCTAGGGGCGGGGGGGGGGGGAGGGGGGGTCGAGGCGGGCGAAGGGAGGCGCGGGGATGAGTGGAACGTACCGCTGAGGTCCCCAGACTGCACCCCCTCATCCTACACTTTCGTATTCCTCCCCCAGCCCGCGCCGCCCCTCCCATTCCCCACATGTCCCAGCCCC
>VXAB01005969.1:0-15116 GCA_013399175.1 Odontophorus gujanensis | reverse complement strand
CCCCCCCCCCACCTAACGCGTCGGGGCCGGGGTCCCTTCCTTCCTCCCCCGTCCGGAGCCTGAAGTGCCCTCCTCCCAGGAGGGATCCCATCGGCCAATCTTTACTCGCAGAGTGGAAATATCTGGGAGAGACAGGGCCCCTGAACTCGCCTGCCCCATCCCCCTGGCTGTCCTACAGCAGCACGTTCCTGCTCCAGACCAGTCCCACAGCAGGCACAGTCAGCCCAGACAAGGCAGAAAGTACAGCCTGAACCACTCCCCTCCCCCCCACAAAAAAATAAAACAGCAAAAAAAATAAAAAAAAACCCACTCCATAGAAATAATATAATAAATCCTCCCAGCTTCAGAGCATAACAGTATCCTAGCTGGGAATTTCTCAGCACTTGAGGACATGCATTTTTCACTCTCTAGTATTTCAAATAGAGTGAATGAGAAAGATGGAGTGGGAAGGAAAAGGCAGGGCTGGGAGCAGAGGCAGAGACAAAGAAACGGCCCTTCCTGCAGCAGCCCTGCGAACTCTGCTGCTGCCTTACTGCACATGCCTGTGTTGAAGGCTGGGATGTGATTATCTTCAGCAGGACAAAAGGGAGAGCATTTACTTTTCTCCCAGAGCTCTATAGGTGGCACACGAATGGAAAAGAAGTCCCAAAAACCCCCACATTTGGTATACTTCGAGAGATTTCCAGTTTTCATGCAGAAACTTAAACTGAAGGAACTCCATTTCCTCACAGAGAAATGAGAAACATGACGAATGATCAATAGATAGGCACATACCATGAGAGCATTAACACAGTTCTTATTGAGAGAATGGAAAAGTCATTCCACACCATCAAAACAGAANGAGCAGCCTCGGGGCCTCCCCAGTGCCGGGGGCGCAGCACGGCCCGGGCACGGAGCGCTAGGGGCGGGGGGGGGCGGCGAGGCGGGGTCGAGGCGGGCGAAGGGAGGCGCGGGGATGAGTGGAACGTCCCGCTGAGGTCCCCAGACTGCACCCCCTCATCCTACACTTTCGTATTCCTCCCCCAGCCCGCGCCGCCCCTCCNAAACAGCAAAAAAAATAAAAAAAAACCCACTCCATAGTAATAATATAATAAATCCTCCCAGCTTCAGAGCATAACAGTATCCTAGCTGGGAATTTCTCAGCACTTGAGGACATGCATTTTTCACTCTCTAGTATTTCAAATAGAGTGAATGAGAAAGATGGAGTGGGAAGGAAAAGGCAGGGCTGGGAGCAGAGGCAGAGACAAAGAAACGGCCCTTCCTGCAGCAGCCCTGCGAACTCTGCTGCTGCCTTACTGCACATGCCTGTGTTGAAGGCTGGGATGTGATTATCTTCAGCAGGACAAAAGGGAGAGCATTTACTTTTCTCCCAGAGCTCTATAGGTGGCACACGAATGGAAAAGAAGTCCCAAAAACCCCCACATTTGGTATACTTCGAGAGATTTCCAGTTTTCATGCAGAAACTTAAACTGAAGGAACTCCATTTCCTCACAGAGAAATGAGAAACATGACGAATGATCAATATATAGGCACATACCATGAGAGCATTAACACAGTTCTTATTGAGAGAATGGAAAAGTCATTCCACACCATCAAAACAGAATTTTAAGAAAGGCTCAAAAATTACTTCCAGCTCTGAGAAGTTCCATCAAACACCACTTGCAAGAACTGCACTGACAAAGCAAAGAGAGAATCAATCACTAAATCAGATTTTAAACCTAGCTACAAGTTTGGAAGGAATCAGGAAAAGACATCTAAAAAACCATGGCTCTGAGCGTGCAAATTAAATTAACAAAAAAATGTGCAAAACACAGTAAAATACAATTAGGCAAACAAAGAATTGGAAAGTCGATTACAAATAGAAAGAAATCAGATCTTAGCTATGCAGGTCTGGATTTAGTCTGAAACTGTTTAAATACCTTTACGTCCTGGAACTGGTGATGTGCCCAGAGCTCCTTTGTTTTGTGGAGATCTGGGCAGAAAGAAGGGAATAAAACTCTCACTCTTGAAGGAGAGAAGAAAAGGTACAGCCTAATCCAAACTGAGCAGGGGGAGGGCCTTGCGGCAGAGGAAGGGGTGCAGGAGGAGTGGGAGTAGCAGGAGGACAACCCTACCGCATTCTTGAGCCAAAAGTTTTTAACTTCAAGGAGGGGCTGAGGCGGGGAGGGGGGAGAGGTTGGATTTAGCGTTTGCATGCAGACGTGCTTATCACCTAACTCCTCGTGAGCGGAGGGCTCCTTGGCTCACTTAATTAGTGAGCACTTTCAGTTCAGCAGGATGCAGTGACTCCTTGTCGCAAATTTAGGCTGGGGCTTCAAGAGGCAAAAGGGCATTAAAACAGTGACTTCACATCAAAAGGTTTGGTTAAAAAAAAAAAAAAAGTAATTTTCAATTTGGGACTGGTTCTTCATATCTTTTGAAAAGTGATTGTGTGCAAAGTCGAGCAGAAAAAATAAAAAGGTTTCAAGTGAAACGCAATTTTCTTGCTGATAGTTTTCTCGTATAGCTAATATAAAATAAGGCAAGACAGATGATTTGGAGGATAGGTGACGCAGCCTAGGACCTTCACACTCAAAATTTACCTTGACTCCAAAGGAGAAAATCTTTTTCAAGTTTCAAGTACTTACTCTAGGCTAATAAATAATAAATGTACGATGACCTTTGTTTGAATGTCAGAGCTGAGTTTAATTCTTCTCTTTGACTCTGTGCAAAAGTCTTTTCTCTGCCTTTTGCTTAGGAATCATTACTGATGTCTTTTCTTTATACAGAAAATACAGTGCACGTGTCTCCTCCTCTTTGAACTCTTTCTGCTCCGTGCTGCTGCACACCATCGGAAGGAAGTGTAGTCCCCAGGCGTGGATGGATGATATGCCAAAGTCTCTCTGGAAACATCAAATCAAGCTGTTTTCCAGGTCAAAGATGTTCAGATAAGTCTGCAGCAAACAGACCCCGAAAGGCTGTGCACAACACGCATATGAGGAAGCTTCCTCATTGTCCTGTCATGTGGCTTGGAGCTCAGTTACCTTTTTACATGCAGCAGATGAGGGCTCAAATACATCCATTTCACAGAGTGCAGAAATTCCAAGGCAAACCCAAGCTGACAGGGAGATTCAGCTCTTCTCCTGCTGCCTCTCTTTGAAATATCCTCGCTGCCATATTTGTTCTTTTCAGTTTTCCTAATCAACCCCCTACTAGCTTTATTGAAGTCAGGATGATGCTCAGCCTAATTAACAACATACTCATGGAGACTAACAGGGAAAAGGCAGACCTCATTTTCACCAGCAGCCAATAATGGAGCATTCCAAGGAATGCAGCTCTGCCACCAAGTCTGCAGTGTTTTGTAAAGCTTGACAAGATATGAAAACTATTTCCTGGGTCTAATCCTGCGATACTTTTTTCTGTTAAAATAAATGTGAACATTACCTGATTGAGAAGAGCCCTCATACAGAGCAGCACAGCAGTGGAAGCACAAGAAAATACATGTCCGTCACTCTAAATGACAGCAAGTTGGTGACCACTATTGATGCAAAAGATTATTTTCATTGTTCTACTCTAGCTTAAAACTTCCTAACTTCCACATTGTCTTTATTCCATGAATTCTGGATTTTGAAGGTATTTTAGCACAGAAAAGTATGCACAGGGGCTTTTTTATAATTTCAGAAAGTCCTAGAAATATATCTGTGAGTTTTGACTGTGAAATATTTTAAAACGCAGGCTTTCATGTCTCCAAAGCAGGTGATTAAAGGAAACATTTTCTTGTTTCTTTTCTAGGTGCAATCTCAACTGTTTGTTTTTTGAAATGCATTTGTAATTCCAGTTAGATTTTATTTGGATCCACACTGTAGGATATCTGGGCTAGTGAAGGCTGTTCTTTGTGCTTAGAAGTTGTGTTGTGTCTCACCTCTGACACGATCCTTCTCAATCCATTTCCTCTGTTAACTCAGATGTAACATGAATCTGAGTGAGCACATTTAATTAACATTTCCCAGGTTCATTTGCTCTCCTTTCTCTCAAGCTTCTCTCTCAGGACTGCAGTTGGACACAGCCCTGCAAATGACTGACATGTGACGGAAATATACATTGAATGCTTAAGAAGCATTTTATCCATTCAGTGTGTTCACATCCCTATGAATACGATGCTTTTAGCTCCCTCTCTGATTTTCTAGACTGAGGCTTTTCAGCACAGCTGCATCTGATTAAGACACAGCAAGTTCCAGGATTCAGACATAGCAGCAAGATCTTCTTCAGAGTCTCATTCAAGCCTCCAGCAGTTCTTTATTTCCCCGCCATCAAATGGTTGTCTCTGGCCACATGAAGTTACAAACACTTGTATACGTTTTGTCTGGCTCTCCGTCTGTTTTTCCTCTGGGTAGCTGACTGTGCACAATAATATGTTCACCCAAACTGTTCTTGGATCTACCTGGTCCAAGGCATAGTGAGTATCTAAGCATGTAATCTTCCTCTAAAGTGCCCAAAATAAATTTATAGCAAGCCTCGAGCTGAGGATGGGAGGGGAGACAGAGCTGAAGGAATGTCATCTTTCTATTAGGCAACATCGGATTGTGTCCCAGGCCCCTGGGAAACAAGAACTGGTGGCTGTGGCGGTGGTGAAACTGCTGGCTTTTCTCCATTGAATTGTTTCATGGTCCACTAAATTGCCAGGGAGAAGCTGGAGGGTGAGAAGAAGTAGAATGTCAAAATATACCCCCAACCAGTGGACAGAAAGCTACTCTAGATAATTAAACAAGAAACAGTTGCCCTTGTGTAGTTTTTTAAGAGACAAATGGAGCATCTCTATTTGTAGGAGTGAAGATCTGCGATAGATAAGCATCCACATAGCGAATCTATTTGTAGCAGTGTTTCTTTAGGGTAAGTACAGAAGAAGCTGTTTTAAATAAGACCGCCTGCCTGACTAACATAGTTCAGAGGTATTTTTTAGCTTGGCCTTTATGATTTCTGAGTCATATCCACAGAAAACTTTCCTTTTCTGCCTGTAAAAAATGTCTAATAAAGATTGTTGTATTCTTATTGCCTTGAAGAAAAGAAAATATTCCCAGTTTGATCTTCAGATTTCCATCATACCTTTTTAGGATGCTGATGACTTGATGTGAGCACTCTGGGTCTCATCATATGAAGCTCTTCAGGAGCTCCTCATGTGGGCACTGGTAGAACTCTCAGAACATACAATATCCCTTTCTCTGAAATTTAACTTCATCTTCTTACTTTACACCAAAACAATTGCTATAGATCACATTCTAATAGACTGTTTTGTGTCATATTTGTCTATTTCCACTTAACTGTGCAATTAAGCATGGGATTTCTGGCCTGCTTTTCACAGTGAACGTCATCTGAGATGTCACTTAGGAAAGGCTCAGAGGTGACTCTTCTGGTATAGAGCCTACATAACTTAGTATTATAGAGAGAAAGAGACAGACTGTAAAATACAGTGAAACATGGTTTTCCTGGCATTTTTCATCACCTAATCAAAGTAAAATATAAAGCCCTACTCACATTCTTTAAATATCTATAAAAGTCAGTTCTTATGTTGCAAGGAAGATAAGGAAGATACTCAAGTTGTGTTCTCATAAAATTATCTGATCTATACTGTTTCCAAATGTTTTATTTTCTATCTCAGCTACCTGTGAATCTCAGTGAACTGTTACTCAGCATTAGAATATGTAAGTAATGCAAGTTCTCTCAGAAAGACATAAAAACAAAAAATAGAATTCCCTCTTATTGAAGCCAAAAGTGAACCATTCAGGAAGTATATATGATTTACATTATGCACTGCAAACTACCATCTCTTTTACTTAATTATATCTCATACATGGAAAATAACTACTGTGAAAGCACTTATGAAACTACTTCCACACTTCCTATCAACCTGAACTGACATCTCATTTAATGGGTATAATTTCAAGTATTTCAAGTAGATGACATCAGTTGCTCTTCTTTTGTCTACTGAAGCTGTCATTCCATCACAGAGGACCACGAAACTGTGCTGATTGTCTTGGATCACCTTCTAATTTTGCATGTGCTTTGACATCTCTTCTGGGAGGATTTGCTCCATGATCTTCCTAGGTACTGAGCTGAGGCTTGCTGACCTGTAGTTTTCTTGCTCTTTCTTTCTTATTTTCTTATGAATGGGAATGATATTTTCTTTTTTCCAGTTTCTGGGAACTTCACCTGACAGCCATGACTTTTCAAATATGATGGAAAATGTCTTGGCAACCACATCAGCCAGTTCCTTCAGCATCCTGGGATGCATGTCATTGGACTCCATAGACTTGTTCACGTTCAGTCTCATGAGGTGGTCTTGAAATTGCCCTGCTCATAGGATGGGAGGGATTTTGCTCTTCCACTGGTCTGACTTCCATTGAAGAACTTGCTGAGTTCCTCAGCCTTCTCCATGTTCATCTGATGTTCAGACTGACTCCAAAGATGAAGAGTTTGTTAACAAGAGTTGAAAGATCTTGGAACCAGGATTGGCACCACCGCTGTACTTTTCCGTATCTACAGGATATTATTTTCAGATGCCCAGCACGTAACCAGTGGGTCTGCTTTGCAGAAATGATCATCGCCCTCAAGGGAGCACCTAATCTATAAGCACATGAACTGCTGCAAGGTAAGTATCACCAAAAAAACATTCCATTGCAAACTTCTGAAAATTAGCAAATATTTTTTTCATGTTGCTCGTTAAAGATGCCTACCTATCTTGCTTTAGTTCACACAGCTTCAGTTTAAAATGTGAAGTATAATGTAAAATACTTCTTGTTATTAATTCTGTCCTCAGAATAGAGCTGTACAAGTAATTGATTTTTTTTTTCCTGTACTAAACAAACTGAAAAAAGACAGGAAAGGAGAGAAAGAGTCATTTAGGGCTGATTTGACAAAGGAAAAATCAACAGATTTTTAGCTTGACATAAGCATTATTTGCCTTTAAACGACACACTTTTCATTTTTGAATTCATTATAAATTATTCAAGTTCCAAAAATGCTGTTTTGTAAGAAATAATGCAGTGTGAAATTTTACAGTTGATGAAATAATAGAAGATTTGTAAATAATTATTATTTGTCAAAACAATTTGGCAAACTCAATAGAGATCGGTAAGATTTTCACAATATTTGGCCAGGAATTTTTGCCATGTTTTTGTGGGCCTAGGCTGACCTGCGGGCAGTAAATGATGCATAGGACCATCCTGTTGGATGAAAGAGAAGATGGTCCTCTCTCTTAATTTTGGCAGGTACCATGTGCATCCCATGTGACAGCCCTGTGGAAAAATAACGAGATCATCATTAATTATTGTCACTATAATAATTAAAATGCACACGGGAGGATGTTTAAGGTCACCTAGAAGGTTGTTAACCCTCTTTTTTTTTAATGCCTGACTTGGATATCTTGTGGTTCCTTCTCTAGGCAGTGCACAACATTGGGACCTTAGGAATAAACATGTAAAGAGAAAAGAGAACTTGATTTTTTCTGTCTCTGTCACCCGCGTCAGTTCTGATGTTACACATTATCACATCCCTTTCCCTTATTTCTGCATAAACGTGTAGGAGATTATGTCTTCAAGTCATTTTTAATGAATGTCAAAAACATAACAAAGCTAAGTTATGGTTGCTTTAACTTTTCAATTTTTGACTTCATGGAGGGTAATCTAAAATTAGTACATGTTTCTTCTTGCAAGATGACACAATTGCTGCCAGGACAGCAACAATTCTTAAGCATGATGTCATGTAAAACAATCAAAATCAGACTCTTACATTCGGATTCTTGCTGAGAACTGAGGTCAGGGAATGTGGGATTTATGCTTCTGCTCCATGCTCCCTGCTAGGCTGTGTCCTGGCAGACCCACAGCTCCAGCTTTGAAATGAAGAAATTGGAGATTATATTTAAGGAGGATGGTGTATAATAGTCTGAGCAGGATGCTGCACTTCATATACCGAGTCCTGTACCTCAAAGAACAAGACTTGTCCAGAAATAGGCTATCTTAGGAGACCTAGTTAGTGGAAGGGAAAGACACAAACCCTGGATGTGCTTTACTACAAGCTAATAGAGCACCAGGATTGTCTTCCAGGCAAGGTTTCTGGTAGTACAAAGCAGTAACTCTGCTGTTCAGACTCTGGCATAGCAGGAGCCATGCAGCAGTGTGTGCTTGTACAAATAAACCTGGCAAGTTAGCAGAATGTTTGATGTTCTGGGCAGATGGCCTATGGGCAGTCCACCAGGCCGCCACATGGAAAGTAGCATATGATGCTCACAGAAAGTACAGACACTTTCTAAATTACTTTTCGTTGTTTACCCATAGTTTCCTCAGCCTTCCATAGGAGTACAAGTCCCACTTATTATTATGTGGCCAGCAAGTTTTTGATGTTCTTCCTGGTGTTCTACATTATAACTGATTTATATGAGCTCAAGACCCAGCCTAGTAAGCAAGTTCCATCTTTTGTGCTGAAACATAATCATGTCATCTCTCTGTGTACCACGCTCCCAAAAGGGGGTATGCTCATATTTATTTTGAAATGTGATTCTGAAGTGAATAGGAATAAAAATTAAATGTAGGAAATTTCCAGAAACTTCCTGCCCAATTTCATCTCAAACAAACAGATCAAAAGTGGAAACAATTAGCACTATAAGAAGCATTAGAAAATTGTGAGGAGCAAATTCAGACAAAGGTTTCCTCAGGGAAGTCATTCTGCAACAATCATTTAATTTACTTAGAGTTGTTGCTGAAATAGACATCACAAATGTTTTATCATCCTATTTGACAGTCCAAATAATGCATGCCAGATTGTTTCACTACCTCAGCTGTAACAGAGTCCAGTAATTTTTGTTTGCATAAAACATCTATTGAAAAAGCTTCTATGTGAGAATCAAGAGAATTGGATTAGTGACATGAAGCCCATAAAGACACAGTGAGTGGAAAGGATAGCTGATTCTTGTCCTAAGGTCTTGAATAAGCAGACAAACTGAGCTATGCTGTATATATTGCTGCCCACAATTAATGCCAGACTAGTTTATTGTGTGATGGGAAGGGTTAAACGATGTGGCAGTTCCTTGCCTTTGTCATGAATTGTTACTCCATCTGATCTCTACTGCATAGAATTTACCACTTCCCCTAGAAATTTTCTTGCATCATTCTTAGATCAATGGGAGTCAATAGGAGACAGACACTGCCTAGGTCAGTGACAGCTGATGCCCCCAAATGGGTGCAAGTTAGCCCATATACTGACAGTGGGAAATAGCAATGGCCTCCATCTCCTAGAATACTGCAAAACTCTGCAGCATTGCATTGACTAGAATAGTTATTTCAGTTGGAATGGGCCTACAAAGACTATCAAGTCCAACTGGCTAACCGATTCAGAGCTAACCAAAAGTTAAAGCAAATTAATGAGGACATTATCCAAGTGCCTCTTGAACCCTGACCTGCATAGCAAGGTCACCTTGCTAGCAAGCCTGTTCAGTGTTTGATCACCATGTAATGGAATTTTTTCTAACGTCTAGTTTGAGCTTACCTGGCACAACTTTATGCTGTTCCCTTATGTCCTACCAGTGTTCATCAGGGAGAAGTGACCAGCATTTCCTTCTTCATTTGCCTTCCTCAGGAAGTTGTGGAGACTAATGAGATATCCTTTCAGCCTTCTCTCCGGACTGGACAAACCAAGAGTCCTCAGTCTCTCCTCAAAGGACATGCTTTCCAGACCTTTAACAGCTTTATTGACTTCCTCAGGATGATTTCAAGTATGTTAACATCCTTCTGGTACCAGCACTAAGTATAGTGCTTTGACCAGCTGGCTGTGTTGTATTTAATGTATCCCAAACTGTGGTTTGTCTTCTTGACTGCCAGGGAGCACTGCTGGCTCATGTCAAGCCTGCTGCCAAGCAATATTACCAAATCCCTTTGAGCTGAGCTGCTTTCCAGGCACTTGTTTCCCAGTCTGTACCTGTGACCAGGATTATATCATACCAGTTACTATGAAGAAAATTAACTCTATTCCAGACTAAACCACAATGTTTTTGTTACTTCATGCTGTTGTTGATTGTCGCTACTCCAATGTATCTCAATCCCTCTGCAAGATTTATTGATCCCTCCAGGGAGTCAACAGCAGCTCCTACTTTAGTATCGTCAGCAAACTTGTTGAGGATACATTCTATTCCTGCTTGCAGATCATTGATAAAAAATGTTGAACAGGACTGGCCCTAGAAATGAGCCCTAGGAAACCTTGCTAATGACTCTTCAGCTAGGTGTAACCCCATTCACTGTGATTCTTGGAGCTCTACCACTGAGCCAGTTTATCATCCAGTTAGTATGAACTTATTTATCTCAGAAGGATACTGTGAAGGATGTTATCAAAAGCCTTAGTAAAACTGAGAATGATTATGTCCACTGAGTTACCTTCATCCTCAAAGTGGGTGACCTTATCAAGGAAAGAAAAGAAATTACAAAAGCATAAACCCTTCATGAACCTATGCTGATATACCTGATAACAGTGTTGCCTTTCAATAACCTCTCAGACTATCTTCTTCTATCTTCCCAAAGCTGTAGAAATAATCCTTAGTTTTGCACACAAGGCATTGTGTAACAGGACAGTGATGTTCCTGTGAAAATTGGGACACATACTGATCTGAGCAGACTCATCTACTTTGCTGGAGCCAACAGTAAGGCTCAAATGAAAGGTATCCAACTCAAAAGTTGCTATCAGTGTTCTGCTGAGACCTTGGCTCCCGTCTGTCTGTAAGGTCTGCAGTCTTGGAACTTGTGATCACAGTTGCAACATTCCTTTTGTTTTCTAGGAATTCGACTCCACCAAGGAGGGAAACCACAGGGAAATTGTTTCAGTGTGCACTCTGGATTGGAAGAGAAGGGATGAGGCTAAGGCATGATGCATCACACACTACTCAACAGCCAAGATATTTTATAAAAACACGCTTTTATTTAAACCTAAGGAAAGTAACTTTTCTCTCTTTAGCTTGGCAGGCGGTGGCAGCCGTGCTGAGCCTAGGCAAGTGTAGATCAAAGCCAGGCAAGTCTGCTGTGAAAAATCAAGCACTGGACATATATTAAGGTTTTATTCATAAAAAAGCCATACAGTGAGTGCAGTGGGATTTCACTGTGGGGCTTTTGACATGGAAGCTGCCTGATTTAGAATGAAAATTGTATCTTTCTCCAGCCAGGAGTAAGGTTATCCCTCTATTTCCTGTGAAATTCAAATCAGGGATGCAGACACCTTTCTTGTTGCCCTCAGGTGGGCTGGAGCCTGCAAGCAGCCCTCACTTGTGGGGTGGGAGATTTGCAGACTTGGAGGAGTCATCTCTCCACTCTCCTAGCAGATGCTTGAATGTAGAGAGGGGTTCCCACTGAAGCTGTCTGTGCTAGCCCTAAAGAGGCCCACCTTTCTCTTGTCTGAATTCCAGGTCCCTCACTTACAAACTTTTTCATCTGTAGTTCTTTCTCTCCTTTGTGAAATCTGTAGCACAGAAGTTTAGCTTGGCAACAGCGCCAGAACAGATGGAGAACACTGGACCAACTCCCCAGATCCCAGGAACTTCTACTCAATGCTTCATGCAGGATTTCCAGCCACTTACTACTTGAATCTGCCAGACAAAACTTAAAAGCAATATTCAAATAAGGAAAGGGAGATTTTCTCTAGGACATCACTGCATGAGTGTTCATCCCCAGTGGAGTGGACAAAATCCAGACATTTCACATGATTTAATTTCTAGTGGAAGAAAAACAACAATAATTTTATGGAAATCTATTATGCCTGTTGATATGACTCACTTTACAGAAAGTATCAGTGTGATAGATCCATAGTTGGCTTATCTTGAAGATAAAGATCAAGCAATACTCTTTGCTTGTCTTTCAAGCACATTCACAGTGTTCTGAGCTCAGACATGAGCAAGGAACAGTTTGGAGTTATTCCTCTTGGGAGAGAACATCCTTGTATTTTCTTTCAGGACAAATAAATAAATAAATAAACAAGAACAAAAAACATACTCATTCTCATTAACACTGTGTACAGTCCAAGCCCAGAGTAGGCAGTTGGTTCAAGCAGACACAGCAAAGGAATGAACCCACAGGGACTGGAGAGGTTCAGGAGGGGAGCAGGGGGCAAGAGTTCCCACTTTCAATTGTAAGAGAGTTGGAGTACATGGTGCATGAGGAGAGACTGACTAAAATGAGTTTGTTCAGTGAGAAGAGGAGAAAGCAAAGGGAGAAGGATCCTGCTACTGCCTTCAGATACCTAATAGGATAGTAACAGGTTTTCTCAGAAATTCACCAATATAAGACTGATATGCAATGGACACAAGTAGAACAAGAGAGAAGACTTGCCATAGCTCTCCAATCAGAAAGACTCTGTGATGAAGCAAAAATGAGAAAACTAAGAAAACTTGTGCACTGTGTATGTACTTTCAGAAGTAGATGAGTTGGTTCTACATCTCATTAATTCTAGCAGGAAAGTGAACACTGAAACATTATTATGGAAAGACAGGAGATACTGGACCCTCCACCAGAAGATACAAGTACAAGGTTTTTAAGTAGGAAGTGAAATAGAGATAATAGCCCAGGACATCAGCTGATGACCAAAGTAGCAGTTTTGGGGGATCGAGTAGATAAGAAGTGTTGACTGATCTGTGTCTTACTAGAGTTCTCCTACTAGAGTAGAGAGAATAAAGCTACTGTGTGGTCTGGAACCAGGTCCTGTCCACCACTGTGTTATGATCTCTGGTATTGTATGGGGACCATCTGATGACCCTCTCATGAACTACACTCATGTTGGAGAGGCAAAACTTTAGATATTTAATGATATTTGTGCAGTAGGGAAGTTCACCCCATTCTGTAGTCCCCAAGACACCTACGTGTTGGAAATGGATAATAATCACAGACTCAGAAGGTCTCGCATGCATGTCATGGGCTGGTTGTTCCTCTCATCACTAGCTTTGTAGGCACCATTGGTTTGTGTGACTCAAGTTTTTCTCAGATGAGATGCATGCTCACTCATTGTTCCTTCCCATTACCAGACTGAGCTCACTTCCTTACAGATTGCAGAGAAACAAATGACAAGTGTCTCCTACAAGGTGATGAAAGCAGTTAGTTTAATTAGGTATTTTATTTGAAGAATAAATGCTGCCCCATGTGTGATATTTTTTATTTCCTACTCAACACTATTTTCAGATGGGAAAGACCTGTGAAATCATCTTTTGCAATCTCTGCCAATGTATGATGTTATATTACATTTTGTTTTACTTTCTCAATAGACAAAACAACTACAGGTTGACTGGGAACACTGACCTGTGAATTTTGATCTTCAAAATTTGTCTATGTTTGGTGCTGCACTGTTCAAACAAGTGATCTTTCCGTACTCCAAAAAGTAAGAGCAGAGCAGAAACTGGCTGTTGTGAATGGAGGGCTGGGAGGAATATTCCCAGCATCTTTCTTTGTACTGAAAATGGTTGTTTCAAATGCATCATCTTGTCTCAAACCATCAAATTCCAGAAGTGTCGCTGAAAAGAAGCTGTCCTAATACTGACCAAGCATTAGAGCTCTCAGCTGACTAGAAAGTAAAGTGGAGAGCTTTAGAAACAAGTAAGAAGTACAGTACACTTACGTTTATGAATTTTTGCAGTTCTGCAAAACTTTTGCTAAAACAGCATTGTTCTTCCTTGAATAGATCCTCCCTGTCATGCTGCCAATGACTCTTGAGACCTCTATCCACTATCAAGTGATGGGACAATGCCCTTTAAGAACTTCTAACCATTTTCTTTCATATGATGCCTTCTCAAACACTGCATAAGCTCTGCTAAAAGCAGAGATATTTTTAGGAAAACATTTCTAAGCTCTGCGTATACACAAAAATGCACTCTAGATGAATATGAATACCTGGGTAAAGATGAGGATGCCCTGTGAAGGTTATAAGCTGCACTTCCTGGGTGTTCACATGTATAAGAGTTCCTCATGTGACCATGTTCTTTTTTATCTTCAGTCTACTCTGTCTAGAACATAGAATATGGGAGATGTTGTATGTTTTCAGTCAAGTCTTCTCACCTCAGATGAGATTATCTTTACAAGTTATTTCAGCTCCCTGACTATGTCAAGCTTAATAAAATCATACTTATACACTTCTATTGCTTTTATGGCTACCAGGTTCCCACATGTCAACCAAGGCTGCCAAAGCATGTTGAGAGTCATTCTCTGTATGCCAACAAGCAGTCAGTTTTTAGCCATATGGTTGAACAATTGTAGTAAAAGCAGTCTGACCATGATCCAACTTGATCATGAGCACCTATTCTTTTTCCTTTTTATATATTCTTCTAAAAGGCTCTGAGGCTATGTCTGTACAGGTAGCAAAATAGACTGGTACTATTCTCTGGCCCCAAGTCTAAATGTTAGGGAACGTCTTGTGTCAAGTAGTCTGTATCCAAAAGCTGACCGCATCCAAAAGGCACAATGGTAATGTCACTGAACATGTTAGCCCTGCTGAGAATAATGGCATAAGTCATTCAGGTAGAGTCCTGCACTGAAGTGGCTGTTGGGTTTCCCATACACCAGCCAGCTCCTACACATCCAATTGAGACATCTCTTCATGCAGCTGCATGTAGATGTATCTGTTTCAATTCTTGTCCAGTGACATGTGATCTGTAATCTGGTGATCAGCTGTTTTCATAAGAGGTTTGCAAATTTTGATTTGTCTGCCTGTTCAGAATCAATTGGTAAATGCAAACTTATCTCAAATTTTATACTGCACAAGGCCATTATTCACTTCTTGTCCAAGATGTTCATCAATGGACAAAACTGCCTCTGCACTGTGATCATTATGAGGCGACACCTGCAACATGTGAGCTGAGACAGTGCAGAGTATGCTGAAACAGTCTCAAACAGAAGGAGACCAGGAAACAAACCAACCCAAGTAGCAAACTCAGCCCTGTATTGTCTCTGCAGTAAACTTCAATACTTTGAATGCAGGAGCAAAGCCTGTTTCTGCCACCCACATGTCATGTTAAGCCATAACAAAGTGGAAGTGTCGCCACTTACATTAGTAAACTAATAGGAACTGTTCTCCTGCCCTGAAAACTACTGTTTGGATATTATCAGCTGTTGGGAAATGGCTGCAGG
>VXAB01005968.1:0-12468 GCA_013399175.1 Odontophorus gujanensis | reverse complement strand
GCATATTTTAGTAGTGGGAGTGTTAAGAAGAATACAAAAAAAAATCTCATGGGGGCTATGTAGCTTGCAGAAACAATGACTGTTATTTCCTGTTTTATTCCAGTACTGTGCTCTGTTCCCTGCAGCTGGTAGAGCTGAGGAAGAAGTCTGCCTACCTTCTTTGGTAGTGAGAGATCATCTGTGCAATATTTTTCCTTATCTGACCTGCAGAAGAACTGGAGAGGAGAATTTATGGGATTGTTTTATGGGAGGAAGCCATATTTAATTTTGCAGATTCACAAACCATACCTTTATGTTAGCTTTGTTTCGGTTCATGAAGCTCTGCTCTGTTGCTTTGCTCCCAGGTATGCCAGACACAGTGCTGTACTGCTCCCTTCAAGACCCGGTTGCTCCCTGTCCTTCTGGCTACAACACCAACAAGGTACAGTAACTGTAAAGACTTGAAAGAATCCATTTAACAGTAATTCCTGGTACCTGCTTAGATATGGTCTGTCCTGGATCCTGCTTGGATATGATAACCTATCGTGAATGGCAGGATAAGTTTTGCCAGGTAGTTTTTTGCATTGCATATTCTTTGCTGCTGGGAGCCAGCCTGAGTTCTCTCCCTGTACAAGAAAGGAATTACCTAAATCTTTAATTCTTTTCATTTTTTTTTTTTTCCAATTCTGCTACCAGTTTGAGCGATAAGGCCAGCTGCTCCATCTCCAAACACTTTGACAAGTTGCTGTGCTGCATCTGTTTGATGGTTCCACGAAAGAATATCCTGGAAATCCCAAATTGGTCATTTCTTACTCACTCATCGTGTCAAGGGCAACTGATTATCTGAGCCATGCTACTGTAGAACTTACCTCTTCAGTGTTGTTCCAGTATCTGGTGTTTCACTAGACTTCCCTCCTTTGACACTTGAGATGTGTATGGTCTTTCATGCCTATTTTTCCTTGACAGACAGTGTCCCTGTGGGGTAACTCAGGACGCTTGGAAATGACAGCTTCCAAGTTCATGGACATACAGCGGGCTATCCAGCCAGACTGGTTCCAGTGCATTGCTGATGGAGACACCATTTCTGGGGATGTCAGTAGAAAAAGAGCGAAGAAGTCAGTGGACAGATCGCTTTCCTTCCTGGATGCATGCCTTCAGCTGCTAGAAAAGGCACCGGTAAGGTCCCAGAGATGTCAAGACTGTAGCATTGCAGCTGCTTTTGGGCCTGTGCTGCACTGTGGGCCAGTTCCAGGATGTGATTTAGTTGGAGGTCTTGTCACACACATATATCAGAGGATGTGCAGGTGACACTTGTGGAGGAGGTAAGACCAGTAGCGCTATAGAATTTCCTTCTGCTGTTCTCTTAATAACTTGTCTTCTGCTACAGAACAACAGTTTCCACTACTTATATTATTCTGCTTTTGAACTATAGTGCATTTCTTTCACTTACCTTCGTGATATGTACACTGGCAAAGTAGGATCTTCTTGTTTAGATTGAGACAAGTCTTTTCTACTCTGAAGTCTCTTCAGTTCCAGGTGAGGGAGGACTTGCCAGAATTTGCCACTTCTAGTCTTTATTTTCTCCAGTTGGCTTAAAACTACCTTCCCTTTTGGTGAAAGGGGACAGATATCCAAGTCAGTATTACAGAGGAAAGTGGCTGCAGGAGCCAATACTGACATGCCCTGAAGTAGAATGTGAGCTCTGTTGTCTGGCAGCCATGATAGTTGCACGTGCTTTGTATTCTGCACTGACATGTAGTGCTGAGGGGACACCTACAGAAAGCTGTGTACAAAGATGATCTGTGATTATGTTCTGTGGGGAGGTGGAAGGAATGGTTCTAAAACTCTCAGTGAGTTAGTGTTGAGGCTGGAAATAGAATCTTTTCTCTCCTAATCCCTTTCTACCTTATAGTTGGGCTTTACAGTGTACTTTGAGAGTTCATCTTGCATAGGATGAATTGCTGTGGCTCTTCCAAGTTCCTGTGAATGCAGGGTTTAGGTAGCAAGCATCTGTAGTCTGTGCTGTGAGATCTCACATGTCTTTGGCAGAACTCTCCAACACTTGTATCTTTCTTCTGGGCCAGGAACTACAAGGAAGTGTAATGTTTGGGACAATTGAAGGTGGAGATGTCTTGGAAGAGAGGCTCAGATCAGCCAGGGAGACTGCCAAGAGACCCGTGGGTGGCTTTCTGTTAGATGGCTTCCAGGGACGTGCCATGGCCAAGGAGACCAAGTTGAACCTGATTTCTTCTGTCACAGCAGAGCTGCCAGAGGATAAACCAAGGTAAGTTATATGGGTGACATCCCAAGAAGTCCGTCTGTCTTTTTACAGGGAGCATCTACAGGCTGATGTGCAATATCACTGTGGGAAATAGTGTCTTGCTGTGCTCTGTGTGTGTGTGTGTGTGTGCCAGGCCACTTGTCAGGCTGCTGACTGTTGTTTCAGTTTTTAGTTGCAGCTGGCACCAAGCTGTGGAAAAGTGTTTTCTGGTGCTGCAGCTTGTTCATGCTAAGCGGTGCCTAGGGTTTGAATTTCTTTGTCAATTGGAAGCCTTGCTGTGTTGTTGCCATCTTGTCTGGTTTAACTACTTAAAAAGGTCCCCTGGGAGCATTAAATCCAATCTGCTCAGGTAACCTCAGTGGCTACCAGAGCATCTGCCTCAACTGTCAAATAGTTGGCTTGTCTGAGTAAGACAAGTGCTTCTGACCCCCATGCAGAAAGAAAGCTGGTTAGCCTTAGGGGTCTTGTAAGTACCTTGGGTGAGCATCAGATAGTCCTGCTTTCACCCTTGCCATTCTGGCTGGAGAAGCTGTTTTGCAGCTGTGTTCCAATCCAGTGTGAAATTCTCCAGTAGCCAAATGCTTCCTCACCCTCACCTGAGAAGGAACTGCTTTTTGTGTTAGTGAAATGATCTTATGCATGTGATCTTTAGGGACCTTTCAGGTACTTAAGGTTGTAGAAATCTCTTATTTTATTTTTTTTTTTAAGTAGGGTTGGAACCCTTGCAAGAATAAACTTTTGTTCTTATCTGAACAAAGTTAAATTTTAGCAAGGGTTTTGATCTCACATGCAGAACTACTGCTTTAACTATTGAGTGTTATTTTCTCCCTTTCATAAGATCCTGAAGCAGAAGTCACTCCCACAGTAAATCTTTCCCCTTCCGTATTCAGTGCTCATCAATTTAATTCAAGTACTTAGAAAAGTGACTAAAAATGGCACCTTGTGACTTCACTTATTAGCCCTTGTGAATTTTCCTAATTATTTGTTTAGATCACTGCCCTACATTAGCTTTTACTGCTGTCAGCCCAGCCATGCACCTGCAGGAGAGCAGGGACCACTCTGTTCTCTGCTTCACCAGCCCTCAGGGAACCTGCCAGCTAAATTTGGCTAACAGCTGGATTCCTATTACCAATGATGGCAATCCAGCTGGGCTGTTCCTGGCTCATAATGCCACGTCCAAGTGGATGTTACAGCCCAGTTTTTTGACCAAGACATTTGTTTTGGTGAATCAGAGACTTCTGTAGAATAAAAGGCATCAGTGAGAGTGAAAAGGTAGGCTTGAGTAGGCAGAGTGTGGAGAGGAAGGAAGAAAAGAAGCAAGGAACTTCTGTTTCCAATTACACTTCTCCTTATTGCATTCTGCTCCAGGCACTTCTTCGAGTACTTAGAGAACTGTCTTCTGCTAGATGTCTCTACATCTACTGCTGTTTCTGTTGGTCTAGGTCAAGTCCTGTCAGACTGTCTCCTGTTACCAAGCGAAGAGGTCAATGTATCTGATACCAGGTTATTTAGAGCAGAAATATGACTAAGGAAAATATCCGTTCTAAAGCGTAACTGTTAGGTGAATTTTGGAAATGTATTTGTGAGTGTGAGAGAAACTAAATCACTTCAAATATAATGAATGGAATGAGGTTTTTCTTGGTAAAGGAGTGACCGTGGTGTCTTCCGAATGGCAAAGAAGGAAAAGCCTCTTGTGCACTGGATAGGTTAGAGGTGTGGAAGTGGAATTGTGAGGGGCTCAGAGTGATAGAAAGTTGTATGCACTTGACTTACGTTTAGCAATTCCAGGGTTAACCTACGTGTGTTCCACATGCCTCTTTTCCTTGAGGTAGCTGTTTGCTTCTGCTTGGGATATTCTAAGACACACTGTCTTATGCATCTCTTACAGAATCATCCATGGTGTGGGCAAACCAGATGAGGTGCTCGAGTGCATTGAAAGGGGTGTGGACATCTTTGAGAGCTTCTTTCCCTTCCAGGTGACGGAGCGAGGCTGTGCCTTGGTGTTTGGCTATGATTGCCATTCAGATCCCAAAGCAGCAGGTAGGCTATGTCCATAGCAGCTGGTAGTGTGGCAAGCGCAGTTCATGCTTTGGAGGAATCTCTGTTTGAGGGTTGTTTTGTCCTAAAGTGCAGCAGCCACTAGAAAACCTGGATTTCAGCTGTTCAGTGCTGCTTTTGAAGGTGGGCTGTTTTGGCGTAAAATCTATTGAAGGGGATTTGAGATCTCAGCACAAATTTGAATGTCTGGATTGGCAAAATGTGCTTAATGAATCTCTAATAATGAACAGTCATTTCTATGTGCTTAACTGCGTATCTGTTCTCTGACACCATTTACAAATTTTCTGTTACTGCTAGCAGTGCAAGCTGGGCATATTTATATGGAGTTCTACTATGATACTCCATTTCTACATTTAACAGTTAACATTCAACTTATGTGTTTCTTTGTTTGTTTTTAATATATGTTAGGAAGTCCTTTTCCTTTATAGCTGACCAAAATTAGGGGTGCTGTTTCTCTGGGCAGCTTTCCTCTCAATTCTTACATTCACAGCTCATATCAGAACAGAACCAGGATGTTCATAATGCATTACCTCATTGGGCTGTGAGAGGGGAGCATACGTAGCATACATTAAAGCATCTGTTAAGCATTCTTCAAGCAATCATCTTGTTTTGGTCTCAGTAAATGTTTTTAATATGGAAAAAACATCTTACATTTTTCCTCTTAGGTGGAACTTGGTTTTTTCTCTTCATGCCTGGATAATTCAAAACCAGATAAACAGAAGAGAACATCTTGTTTCCTTCTGCTTGCTGTCATTTTTTTTAAAACCCTTCTCTTTGTTGTTGTTTACGTCATCTCATCTTATTCTTAAACCAAAAGAAATTATGGGTAGGAATAACCTCTTTGTTCCATGCCTCTGCAACGCTCACTAGGTGTGGATTATGCGAACAATAATATTATTGATGTTTTCAGAAGCATCTCTGGCTTGACAACAAGCCTAAAAATGCCAACCTACAAAATTATGGGGTGTTTTTTTTATTTTTAAGGTAGACTACTGAACATACACATATGGAATCTACATTTCCCATGTCAGTGCTTTCAGCTTCTTTTATTTCAATTGTTTAAGAGGAAAAAAAATCTAAATCTTTGAGCTGGATGACAGAACGGAAAGTAGAGTGATTGAATGCAGATCAGTAGCCTGTTTATTCTAACAAAATCCCAATAAACACTATTTGTTCAGGTGACTGCATTCTAGTCAGCATGCTATTCAGTCTGGAAATATTTTATTAAGAATTCAGCAGAGCAGCAAAAAAGTTGTGCTGTTATTTCAGCTCTCGCTCTTCATTAAGTCTAATAGATGAGTTTTCTCTTGTCTCTTGCTGTTTTAATTATCTAAAATTCTGTGATCTAATATCTGTGTTAACTAACCTATGATAACTAAAGAAAAATGGTTGCTTACTGTAGGAAGGAAGTGGAAATTTGTGGCAAGAGCTTTTTCTTTTGGCAAGAGAAAGCAGAAATACTCTGATGTAGGATACTACTACCCTTCCTGTGCCCTTGATGACTCTAGATAAATGTTGTCTTTCTTTTTGTTTTATAGAAGTTTTAAAAGAAAATGGGGCCCAGGATCTGGACAAAAATGGTACTGAAGAAGACCAGGATGAAGCTGCCAAAGCTGACCCAGAAATGACACCATTTGAGATATTTCTGAAGGAGAAAAGGTACGTGTGTTTGTGAGGAAGGAACCTGCAGCTGTACCAAGAAATACTATGGTTTTTGTCCTCCCTATCTGTTCTCTGTATTTTCATGTTTCCTGAATGCTGTTTAGAGTCCTTTATGCCAGTGGTGCTGGGCTTAGATACAACACATCTTAAAGAAACTAGATTCCCTCCCTCAGGGCTTAGGTCCCTGCAAAGGCCATAGGGTAACTAGATATTCTTTGTTACTTGAGCGGGTCTTCTTACTTTTGATGTTACTTTGATGTGTCTTCCTCCTTAGATACTATGATGATTTTCGTCCTTTGCTGGAAGGATGCACCTGTTACTGTTGTCAGAAGCATACACGTGCATACCTCCATCACCTCCTCGTGAGCAATGAGCTTCTGGCTGGTGTCCTGCTCATGATGCACAACTTTCAGCACTACTTCAGCTTCTTCAGTGCCATACGAGATGCCTTAAGAGATGACAAATTGGATCAGCTGAAAAAGCTCATCTTCAGTCAGGCACTGCAAGGCCCAGGAAATGCAAAGACAGACCTGTGAGTTCAGAGAAGATAAAGGAGGTCGCAGCTTACACCCTCACCCAGTGGGACTGTTGTAACTGCACTGCACCTGTTAGGTACTAAAATGCCTCCCTTCCTGGAGGGAATGTAAGGGGATGTTTGAAGATCTCACTTCCACGTGGGAAAGGAGGATGTTATTCAGACATCCCTTGAAGTTGATTGGCTTGGTGCATTCTCAGGTTGTAGAACAGCCTGAAAAGCTCATAAAATCAATATGGACGCCTTTGTTTTCAGTTATTTGTTGGTGGCTTTCCATGTGGAAGAGCTCACTCTTGAGTGGAAGCTCAGCAGCTGTTTGGGTCTTTTAGCCCTCTTTCCCAGGAAATGCCAGTGATGTGGTTGTTCCTTCAAGCAGCTCCTTGTGAGATCCTGCCTCAGCCTAGCACATTGCTCCTTGTGGACACTGCCAGCATCCATGTCACCAGGAAGAATCAATTGGAAGTGCTGCTGTATTTAGTGGCACAAATGCACCATACCCATACTTCTGTTACACTGCAGTGCAGAATGTTCTCTGGAACATTAAGCCAGGCATTGAAAACTCCTGCCTCAGGGGTGCTAGTCTGTGGTGTTACAACCAGAAAGCAGAGGAAGTGCTTAATCCCTGTTCTGCTGTAGCAGTGGGTAATTTTTTTTAACTCTGTATTCTTTTCATCTGTACAGGTTAAGATTTTAGTCTTGTACTGGTGTGTGGATGATCATATACCATTCTTTCCAGCTGTCCTAACAGTGGACTTACAGCAGGCTGCATTAATGTCAGTTTGAGATGGAGCTGTGGAAGGAGTGTATCACAAGAAAAGGCATTTAGACAAGATTCCGGTTGCTTCTTATTTTAAAATAATATTACTTCATTATGTCACATTCCTTTTACTCAGTTCTTTTATGCCTCTGCCTTTGTTATTATGGATGTGTTCTTTTTATATTGCAAACCAACAATAAATTTTTTTTGTTTGTAATTCTACGGGTACATCACATCCATCACACCTTGAGTAACAAGAGAGTGTGAGTGCAGCAGTGGCATCTCCTGGGAGCACGAACTTGCAGCCTGGCAGAGAACAGTGAACCACCTGGGGTTAAGCTACTGTCACTGAGCAGGGTTCCTCTGCATTGCTTGCTTCAGAGGGAGCCATCCATAGGCCTGCAAATGCTGAAGACACCTACCTCTCCTCTGAAGTTTAGAAAAATATTGCAGTTATTGATTTTAAAGCAATTAAGGTTAATCTGCAGTTTTCTGCTCTTCACCATTCTACCAAAGCACAAAAATGCATTATACCCCTTTCAAGAGGAAAGCAGGAAATGTCAGTAACATTGGGATGTTGCAGTGCTTGTTTCTGCAATGCCAGTTTGCAGAGTGCTGCATGTGTCACTGGGAAACTTTATAGGAGGGAACAGTGGCTATTAAAATGTTCTCAATTCACTCACATCAAAGTAAGCCACGTACTCAAAATAAGAGAGATACATGAGTCTACCCAGCATTCAGGTACCCCAATGCCTATATGAAGTCTGTCAGGAATTCTATGCAGCGCCCTGGATGACAAAGAGTGGATGCTACTTCATCCTTGTCATGTTACCTGCATTGTTTTTGAGTTGGTTGCTCCGTTACTGAGTTTAGAAGTGGCCCTTTGTGCCCTTTGGGAGTGAGCTCTGATCAGTCCCCTCATCCTGTCCCACCTCTGTGACTTAGGTTGCATTACTTTCCTTTGTCCACCACCCCGAGTCTGCTGAGAAGCTGTACATTGGATCTCTATCACCAATCTAAGTGCCAATAGCACACCAGTCTTACAACACTTACTTCTGCTCTTCCTCTTCACCTTCCAGTCATTCCATGTTGCTGTGGTCCTGTTACTTCTCCAGTCACACTCATAAATTTTTCCATTATGGTTCTCTGCATAGTTTTTGTGTGCATGCATGTGTGTACCAGAGCTGCCAAGAGTAAACAACTTCCTATTGAGCAAAATCACATTTGGTCACCTACATCTGCTCCTTAGGTAACACAGCAAGGAACCATGCTAACTCCACAACAACCTTGATGTGTTTTATCTACACATTGCCATGCTGTCTGTCAGCAAGCCTAATTCATGTTGTAAAAATTAAGCAACAATTCTAATGCCACATTAGAATGCTTTTTTTTTTTTTAAGCAGAAATGTAACTTACTTCAAAAGCAGAATTCTTGCCTGAACACGTAGTGTTTTCTCCACAGTAAAGCAAAAATTGAAATGTATAAAGGAGTAGAAAATAATTCCCTGTGCTAAATTAACTTTACATAGCACATTAAACTCTGCAACAACATCCTTGACTGCCTTCCATCCCCAGATGGCAGAATATAAAACAAATTCAGAAGTGCAGAGAACTGAAGAGGTGGTGTGTTACAAAAGCACAGAACTAGCAACTTCTAGTGTAACTTTCCCTCGATAAAGCAAAACCTGTGCTCTTCTGTTTCTGATGAGGATAATCAACGGGGCCACATGCCAAGTGTTAAGTTCTGTGCCTCTCTGACCACTTCATCAGAATTCTGCTCATTAACTTACTCATTTCAGAGTTACTTTAATACTGCAGGCTCCTCTGTAGTTTCAAAGGCACACCTTAAACTCTATTAAGAAAAACATCACTCAAATTGGTCTATCAAAAAAAGTATTTCAAATTCCTCCAGGTATGACATTTCTTCTCCTGTATATCCACCCTCTCCATCCTGTAAATTGCTATGACAGTGCCCGTGACAGGTTGTACCAAACCTTGTCTGATAGTTTATAGGCCTGCTGTTCCATGGCTGTGCAGGAGCTGTTGCAGCCTGAAAGTGTTCCAGCAGGGTGTTCCATTTATTTCTAAACCTCTGAGGCCCAGATGGCTTTCAGATCATGGCACTTTTATGCACAGAAAAAACTGGTGACAGGCTTGTTTCAGCAGTGCTTTTAAGCTTTGTGTAACTTTTTTGTTTTGTTTTATTTTTTCCCCTCCCTGAACCCTCCTTTTTGATTCACGGTGTGAGTTGGCAGGCAAAGGGCTGTTTAAAAATACAGCTCTAATAAAATGTTCAAACCTTTCTCTCAGTAATTTTGGAGAGGCTTCCTCTGTGATAGAGAGGACATACACAAAATACATAACACTGTAGGCCCATTCCAGTGTCTTATTTATAGTACACTGTCATGATCTACATAGAATGGCTCAGGTTGGAAAAGACCTTCAAGATCATCAAGTCCAACCACAACCTAACCATACTACCCTAACTCTAACTACCCCTTGCTAATCACTGCACACTTTGTGTTCTGCTAATGCAATTCTGGCATGAGCTCCTTCTCACTATTACAAATGTTCAAGCACGTACTGTTGGCATAACAGGAATTTCCAAACAAAAAGAGAATGAGGTTAAATCCACTTCAGAAGCTGAATTGGCCATGTCAGTATTGCTGGCACAAAAGCAGTTAACTTCTTCCTGCAGCAAAATGCTTCTGCTGTTCCCTTCAAATGGTGTTAGTGTGAATGGCTTCTGTCAGAGTAGCCTTGTCCTCCCCTGGGGCATACTGACTGGGAAAGGCAATGCCTTCCTTGCATCACAGTGAGGTGATGACGAACTGCCAGGCTATTTCTACATCTGTCATTCCTTCAACGTAATTAAACTGGGAAGGTGAATGTGCAACACAGTGTGATGCTCTGTTGTACTTCTGACATACCTTCTCACAGAATCCTTAGAGCTGGAAGGGACCTTTAAATGTCCAGCTCTCCTGCAATGAGCAGGGACATGCACAGCTAGATCAGGTTGCCCAGGGCCTGATCCAGCCTTGCGTCGAAAGTCTCTGGGGACGGGGAATCCAACACACCTCTGGGCAACCTGTTCCAGTGCCTCACCACCCTCACTGTGAAAGACCTTTTCCTTATACCTAATCTAGACCTACCCTCTAAGCTTGAAACCATTTCCCCTTGTTCTGCCACCACATACCCTGCTAAAAAGTCTCTCCCCTTCTTTCCTGTAGTTCCAGGATACAGCTGGCTTTTGGGGTTGCAAGGCCACATTGCTGGTTCATGTCCAGCCTGCCATTCACTAGTAACCACAGGTCTTTTTCAGCAGAGCTGCACTCAATCCATTCATCCCTCAGCTTATGCTGGTAGTGAGGATTTCCTCAACCCAGGTGCAGGACTTTGCATTTGGATTTGTAGAACCTCACTAGGTTCACCTGGGCCTACTGCTCAAGCATGTCTAGGTCCCTCTGGGTGTTATCCCATTACTCTGGTGCATCAACTGCACCCCACAGCTTGGTGTCATCAGCAAACTCACTGAGGGTGCCCTCAACCCCACTATCAAGTCACTGATGAAGAAATTATAGACTATCAGCCCTAGCACTGACCCCTGACGGACACTACTCATCACCAACTTCCATCCAGACATTGGGCCATTGACCAACAGTCTCTGGACTTGATCCTGCAGCCAGATCTTCATCCACTGAACAGTCCAACCATTAAATCCATGTCTTTCTAATGTGGAGAAAAGGATGTTGTGAGGTATTGTGTCAAAGGCCTTACTGAAGTCCAGATAGATGACATCAGCAGTTCTTCCCTTGTCCCTTGATGGAGTGACACCATCATAAAAGACCGCTAGAATCAGAATTGCTCAGGTTGGAAAAGACCTTCAAGAACATCAAGTCCAACAACAACTAACCATACTATCCTAACTCTAACAGCTCACACCTAAATCATGTCCCTGAGCACCACATCCAGTCAATTTCTAAACACAGTCAGGGATCTTGGGAACTACCTCCTTGAGAGCCTATTCCTGTGCTTAACAACCCTTTCTGTAAAGAAGTTTTTCCTTATATCCACCCTAAACCTCTTCCGGGACAACATCAGGCCATTTCCCCTTGTCCTGTCACCAGTGAGAAGAGACCAACCCCCCTCTCACTGCAATCAGCTTCCAGGTATTTGAAGAGAACAACACGGTCCCTCCTCAGCCTCTTCTTCCCCAAACTTAACAGCCTCAATTCCTTCAGTCGCTCCTCATAGGAGTGATTCTCCAAGCCCTTCACAAGCCTTGTTGCCCTTCTTTGGACCTGCTCCAGCACCTCAATGTCTGTTCTGTATTGAAGTGCCCAAAACTGAACACAGTACTCAAAGTGGGGTCTCACAAATGCTGAGTACAGGGGCAGGATTACTTCCTAAGTCCTGCTCACCACACCATTCCTGATGCAAGCCAGGATACCATTGGCCTTCTTGGTCACCTGGGCACACTGTTGGCTCATGTTCAGCCAACTGAGTATCAGCACACCAAGGCCCCTTTCTGTCAGGCAGCTTCCCAGCCAGTTTCCCAGGTCTGCAGAGTTGTCCAGGGTTGCTGTGACCAAAATGGAGGAACTGACTCTTGGCCCTCCTGAAGCTCATGCAGTTTACCTTGGCCCACCAATCCAACCTATCCAGGTCCCTCTGTAGTGCCTTACTACCCTCCAGCAGGTCAACACTCCCTCCCAACTTGGTATCATCTGCAAACTTACTGAGAGTGCACTCAATCACTTCAAGATCATTGATAAAGATAAGCAGCAATGGTCCCAGTACTGAAACCTAGGGAACACCGCTCATGACAGATCCACCAACTGGATTTAACTCCATCAACCACAACTCTTTGGGCCAGCTGTTCAGCCAGTGTTTCACCCAACAAAGTGTACACGCACCCAAACCAAGGGCAGCCAGCCATGTGGGTGTGTGGGGGCAGCATCAAAGGCTTTACTGAAGTCCAGTTAGACCACATTGACAGCCTTACCTTCATCCACTAAGCAAGTCACCTTGTCATAGAACAAAATCAGGTTTGTCAAACAGGATCTACCATTCATTAACCTATGCTGACTGGGCCTGATCCCTTGATTGGCCTTTAATTGACCCATGATGGTTCCAGAGATTATCCATTCCATAAACTTCCCTGGTACCGAGGTGATAGGTCTGTAGCTACCAGGA
>VXAB01005967.1:146751-159521 GCA_013399175.1 Odontophorus gujanensis | reverse complement strand
TCGGGCGGTAGCGGTGCGGGGGCTCCTCGGTACCGCCTGTTGGCCGAGATCGGCCGCGGGGCGTACGGCGTGGTGTACGAGGCGGTGTCGGGCCGCAGCGGTGCGCGGTTGGCGGTGAAGAGGATCCGTTGCGACGCCCCCGAGAACGTGGAGCTGGCGCTGGCCGAGTTCTGGGCGCTCACCAGCCTGAGGCGGCAGCACCCCAACGTGGTGCGCTTCGAGGAGTGCGTGCTGCAGCGGCACGGCCTGGGGCAGCGCATGAGCCACGGCAACAAGCGCAGCCAGCTCTACCTGCGGCTGGTGGAGACCTCTCTTAAAGGTACCGCCCCGCACCGGGGCCTGCTCCCCCTCCCCCACCCACCCAACTCCCTCCTGCCCCGGGTTTCCCGTCCGCGGGTCACTGTGTGTATCCTCATCTCTGGGGGTTCCCTTCTGTCCCAACCCCTTTGGGGCTCTGGGTGCCCCCCTTGGGCTGTCCCGGTGTCTTCCCATGGCCTTCCAGCCCTGGAGACCCCCACATGGGTACTTCTACTGTGCCCTTTCCCCCTCACCCCATTGCTTAAACCCCTCCTTGGCCTCCTCTGCCCTTAGGGAGCCCTTCCTCCTGCTGTCCTTTTTGCAGGCTGCCCTTGTCTCTCTCGGTTCTGCGTCCATCTGATTTCTTTTATAGCCTTTTCCCTCAGCATTGCCTGCACTGTGCTGTGTCCCTAAAACCCATCCTCTCCCTCACTGTGCTGCACTCACAGACCCCTCTCCTCCTACTTTTCCCCTCAGCAGCATCTCAACCTTATGATCCCATTGGCACATTCCTCTGTGCTGCCCCATGTGCCTCCATCACACCCCATTTCTGCTGCTCTGCCCGGTGTCACAGCCCCGTGTATGCCCTTGATCCCTCCCCGGTGCAGCCTCATCTCCTCCAAGCACCCTGAGGCTACAGCCCCACTTCTTCAGTGCCCTCTGAGTTCCCGTGGGCTCTGACAACTTTGGGACTGTTTTCTGTGCTCTCCTGTCTGCCACTCTGCTGTATGGGGACAGCTGCCACCTCCTTTCCCTGGGTTTCTTCAGCAGCATCACAAGGCTGCCAGGGGTCACCTCCTGCCACTGCCAATGTCTGTGATGGTGACATCTCTAAAGTGCTCCCTCCCTCTGCTCTTTTGGCTGCTGTCAGGCCCAGCTCTGCCAACATGCAGTGAAGAAGTGGAAAAATACTGGAACCCCATCTCCTGGGTGCTCCCAATGTCTCCCCAGGTGCCTGTACCCCTTAGGGGTTTGGTGTTCCCCAGTGTGGATATTGTGGAAGGCTGCAGAACTGTCCTTTGAGCAGAGTCACAACTCCTAAACCCACAGGAACATGTCTGGACCTGTGTGTGTCCCCACATGGCACTGATCCTGGCTGCTTTTCACCCTCCACGCGCGCAGAGTTCCCAAAAAGAGCACTGCCCTATTATCTGTGCCCCTCTGTGGGGTAGGTGCCTGCTCATCACGTGGAGAGCTCCCCCTGACTGGGGTCTCTCACCCCACTTAGCTGTGCTGACAGGCAGCGTGCTTTAGGGAAAGGTATTCCCACCCATCTGCAGGCAGGTGGAGAGCACTCTGTTCCTTGCAGGGTTGCCTTCCTGCTGCTGGGAGAGCTTTCCCTGTCCTGGTCCCATTGCAGCTTCTCCCTCCTTAACGCTCCTAGCTGTGTTATCTGCTGGTCCCAGGCAGAAGCAGAGGCTGCAACCCCACCTTTGGGTTTGATACCGTGCTGATAAATATTGTTACAGAGGAGCCAGGAGAGCCCCCGAGCTGCCCGTGCTCCCTTGCTGCCCGCAGTGCTCCGGGCTGAGGCAGCAGTGGGCACGTGGCCGTGCTGCCGTGCCATTCTGCACGACCGCAGCACAGCTATTTACAGGCTGCACAGATGCTGTGCCAAGGCTCCCAGCTCAGGGTACGGGGGGGGGGGGGGGTTAGTNGGGGGGGGGGGGGGGATTAATCCGAGGCTCTTTCTGCATCAGAAGCATAACTGTTGAGATACCAGGCTTTGCCAGGTCGCAGCTACAGCGCTCATCCATCGTCTCTATCGTGTTCAATTGATTATGCCACATCTCATTTGGGGCAGGATGCAAAAAGGCAGTGGTGTGTGCAGCGCTGAGCCTCGAGGAGAGGTGTGGGCTTGAGCAGTGTGCTCAGTGCCCTGATGTGTGCACACCTCCAGGTCTTGTGCTCAGCTGTGTGCCCTGGTAGCTGCTCCTGACCCACAGCAGCAATGAGCAGAGCTGTTTTGCTCAGTGAGTGGTGCTGGGGCTTGGGTCCAGGTGCCTTGCTTTGTGCTGCTGGCTGTCTTCTTTGCACAGAGGGAGTTAAAGGTTCCACACAGTGCTATGGAGTAGGATGCTGGTTCTGCTGGCATTAGGTTGTTCCCATTGATGCAGAGCAAATTAGTGAGTTGTTAATGAGCTCTCAGGACAGGCTGTGCAGGTTTACTGTGGGGACAGAGAGATGCATGGTCAGTGCTGGAGCTGTGGGCTCTTGTCTGCATCCCTTCAGCTCTTGGCAGCTTGTCTTGCTAAAGTCTCATCTTTAGGAAGCCGCTTGCCAGCTCTTTATGTTTAAAGCTGTTTGTTTTGAAGGCAGGAAGATGATTTAACAACTCAAACACTTTCACATTATAGAAAGAAAATGAGGAAATATTACTCTTGGCTTCAACCTCTCCCAGCAGCACTCCACCCAAAGTGAAGTGCACGGTGCTCACGGCTACTGCTGGGCCAGTGGTGTCCTCCCTGTGCCTGCAGAGGTGCAGGGCTACTTCTTGAATCTGAGCCTTTGTTGTGCTGAGTCCAAACCTCAGCGTGTGGGAGCAGGTGGGTCCTTGCTGCTTTCCCTTGGGATGGGGCTGCTGGGGAATTCTGTCTTCTCCCACCTGCGTACTGTGGTCTGATACTCCCAGCCCTATGCACGTGGCACTGCTGTGGTTCCTTGTGCTGCTGGCTGTCAGTAGTTCCCTCAGCCCTCAAGCTGGGCACTGTGCTCAGCATTTCTCAGACCCCAGGTGGGAGCTGTTGGCCCCCTCCTACACCCCAGCCCTACTCCTCATTCTGCTGAGGGTGAGGAGGTGCAGCCAAATCCTTGTGTTGTGCAGGGTTTCATTTCCATAGCAGTAGCCATGGATACAGACTGTTTGTGCAAATAACCAATATTCCCACCCACACCAATCGCTGACCATTGTGGAAGCCAGAGAGCCCGGGGCTCGGAGCTGCTGGTAGTGCTTGGCTCTACCTGCTGCCTTGGGAGTTTGCTTTCCCAGATGGTTTGCAGGCCTTTGCTAAACAGAAAAAAAAAAAACACAAACAAACTTGGTCAAGTGGGTGGAGTTCTTCAAGTGGTTTCCAAACACTTGGACTTGCCTGTGCTGTGCTGACTATGGTAGAGGCAGCTGGATCTATTAGCATGGCTGAGGTTGCACTTAAACATAGTTGGCTACTTGAGCTTCCAGTTTGTTCTCTTTGAAGACCTGTTGGTGCTTCCCTAGAGCTGCTGGAAAGCTGCAGAGCTCTCCTAGCACAAATGCAGTGCTTAAGCTGCATGAATCTGACCTGAGAGCAGTTGATGTGCTGCAGGGCCCTGCCGGTGTAAGGTGTGTGGTTGACTCCATGCTTCCCTGGGCAGCCTGTCTCAATGCACCCAGTTCCTAAAAGCCTTCCTGTCTGCATAAATAGACATGTGTTGCCCTTCTTCTGAGCTAACGTGGACACCTTCCAATGTGTCTGTCAGAGCTTACTGTTTTGTTTTTTTTCCCCCCGTTTTGCTAAGGTGAGAGGATCCTGGGCTATGCGGAGGAGCCTTGCTACCTCTGGTTCGTCATGGAGTTCTGCGAGGGGGGGGACCTCAACCAGTACGTGCTGTCACGACGGCCCGACCCTGCGACCAACAGGAGCTTCATGCTGCAGCTCACCAGCGCCATCGCCTTCCTGCACAAGAACCACATCGTGCATCGGGACCTGAAGCCGGACAACATCCTGATCACCGAGAAATCTGGCACCCCGGTTCTCAAGGTGGCTGACTTTGGGCTCAGCAAGGTCTGCGCTGGTCTGACAGCTCGAGGCAAGAAGGGTGGCCACGAGAACAAAAATGTGAATGTGAACAAGTACTGGCTGTCTTCAGCTTGTGGCTCTGATTTCTATATGGCCCCCGAGGTCTGGGAGGGGCACTACACTGCCAAGGCTGACATCTTCGCCCTCGGCATCATCATCTGGGCCATGATCGAGAGGCTCACCTTCATTGATGCTGAGACCAAGAGGGAGCTGCTGGGGTCCTACATCAAGCAGGGGACTGAGATTGTGCCCGTTGGGGAAGCGCTGCTAGAAAACCCAAAGATGGAGCTGCACATCCCTCAGAAGCGCAGGACTTCCATGTCTGAGGGGATCAAGCAGCTCCTGAAAGACATGTTGGCTGCTAACCCGCAGGATCGACCTGATGCCTTTGAGCTTGAAACCAGAATGGACCAGGTTACATGTGCTGCTTAAATTCAGGGCAGGGCACTGCTGTGCTTTGCAGCTGGGTAAGTGATCGGCAGTTTTGATATTATTCTGTCTGCTGTCCAGCCTGTTAATGCACTTTGTAGTGACACAATGGAGTCCTTTATGTTCCCAGAGCTATTTCTATAGTGACTCATCAAAGCACTGTTTCTGAGTGGTGTTTTTTTTTCCCACCTATTCTGTTGCAGCAATACAGTAGAGGTGAGGAGCAGATGAGCAGCTGCATGTCGTGGTGCTGCCCAAAGCCCTGACACAGCTCTGTTCCTCAGGTCTGGACTGGGGAGGGATTTTGAGCACCCCAACATCATCTTTGAGTACATGGGTCCCTTCCAGAAGCAGGGGAGGAGCTGCCACTTTTGTCTCCTCCATGTGCTGTGATTTCAGCAAAGCTCTGAGAGCTTCTACCTCTTAAACATGGTGCTCTTTCCCCACTGGTATTAGGGCAGGGCAGCTCAGGTCTTGGCTGGCTTGCTTGGGAGGCACTGAGCTGAGTGGCAGGTGGGTGCTGGCACAGGCAAGATTGTTTTCCTTGCTTTCACTTGCAAAGCATGTGCATCCATCTCATTTCCTTTCCTTGCTAAAGGACTTCAGTGCCAAGCACAGTTGCATAAACCCAGTGGGATGCTTTGGTGTTTAACGTCTGAGCTGAGACCTGAGGTCTGCTCAGGAAGGAAGCTTACAGAACATCTGTGCTCAGATGGAGCTTGGTTCATGCAGAGTCCCTCGCTTCTCCCCCAGGCTCAGGTCCTAAATAGTTCTGAACTTGGCTTCTGCTGCATCCTGGTCCAGAGTGGGGGGTCTGGAAGGACACCTGTGGGTGTGGGGTAGCTGTCTGTGTCACTCTTTGGTGACACTGAGGGAATGAGCAGTGCTGCCTTTATGGTAAAGCTGTCTGTAAACAAGAGCCGTTACTATGGGATTCTTCTGGCCAAACACTTCAATGGAACTGAAAAATGACAGATTACAGGGTGAGGCAGATATCTTTTCAGCCCTGGTCTTTCACAAGCTGCTTCAGAGCTGGATAGTGCTGCTCCCTGGTCCTTGTTCACCAGAAACCAAACAGATCCTTCTGGATCAAAGTGAACCACGGATACAAGAGGGCAAAGGGAGCCAAAACTGCTGCCGTCATTGGCAGACTCTGAACTGTCAACCTCATGGTCAGTGGCTGTGTGCCATCCTCTGCAGGGTGTGATGGGGAAGGGCACTTTGGCAAGGGTTGCTCCACATCCTCCTTGCTGCTCATCTGAGCATTCCCAAACTCATGAGGAACGATGTGCCATCTGAGCAGAGTCTGCACGCACAGCTTTGTGCTGTACCAGGTAGGATCTGTGATGTCTTCAGCATCTCTTAGTGGCTGCATGCCCTGTCTGGGGCTGCTGTGCTCCAGCAGCTGATGTGGGATATGCTCCAAGCACTCTGGATTCATCCCCCAGAGGGAACCCCAGAAAAAAAGGGATGCAGAAATGGGAAGCCCGTTGGGTAGGCATGGTGCCATCCCTGCTGATTTGTCCAAATGAGTCCATGAGCCACCTCCTTTGTTCTCCTAGCACAAAATGCATTAACTCCCTCAAAATTTCCAGCACAGGTATTTGATGTGATGTGACAGCTTCTGCCAGGGGCTGGGGTTTGGTGCTGGTCCTGGTGTGAACGTGGGGTGGGGATTAGAGCGGTGCAGTGATCTGTAGGAATGTGTGTGCTTCAGGCATGAAGAAGTCCTGGGTGCAGAGCAGGGCACTCCACCTTGCACCCTGGGGTGAGGGAGGAGGCTTTTCTCCTCTCAGGGCAGGGATGTGCCTGCTTAGGGCTGTGGCTGTGCAGTGAGGGTCAGGCTTTGCTGCTGCCATCTGCGATCACTCGCCTGCTGACATGATGCTGCTGAGTTATGCAACCGGCCCATGCCCTCGGGGGAAAATTCATCCTGTGTGTATCTGCAGAATAGTACATGCAGGGATAACAAACTGTGGAGGGGACAGTCCTACCCTGGGGCTGTTTGCATAAAACCCAGCTGCCTTCTGAGCCCCCCTTCCGTCCGTCCGCCATGAGCCTGCACTGATTGTCTGGGGGTGACGCAGCTGCAGTGGAGATGCTGTGCTTACATAAGGCAGCGTGGCCCAGATAGGAGCCTGGCACAGGCCGTGTGCTCCCTGCAATCCCTCAGCCGTGCTCTGTGCAGTGGGAGCATTCCTCTGGTGTGCTTGTGGGGCTGTGGAGTGGCTGGTGTGCTTTCCTATAGGGCTTCTTAATGCGTCGTGTATGTGTGTGTTCAAACCAGCCTACCTCTGGCTACTGTGGGGCTTTCATTTAATGCAAAGCTTAAATCGGAAGCTTGAGAAGCTTAAAATGGGATTTAGGGCAGGGCCTGAATTCTGCTCTCAGGTAATTTAAGTTGACTGGGAAACTGAAGTAACCTCTCCCTGCTTAGCTGGGGCATTGCGCGCAGTGTGGGGTTGTGCAGTGAGGTCCCCTTCCCCACGACAGCCTCAGCCCCTGCTCAGACCAGGCCCACATGGTGACCTGGAAAACTGTAACCCTGATCCCAGAAATCAGATTTTCCCTCATTCTTCACCTCTTCTGATTGTGCTTTGCATCCCAGCAGCTCTGCCTTCAGTCCTGCTGTGGATGCTGCACAGACCTGCTGCTCGCCTCACCTCTCACGCTGTTACCCTGTGTAACAGAGGGATTTGGTGTCAGCTCCCAGCCAGCACAGTGCTTCTGGCCTTGCTTTCAGCTGAGCCTGAGATGAGCTTAGCACTGCCTGCACCCCAAGGCAGCGGTGAGTCCTGCAGAGGTGGGTGGCATTCCCCAGGGAAAATGTTCTCTTTCTTGAGCATTGCTTCCCAATCTCCTGCAGTACAGGTTTATCCAAAGCCTGAGTTTGCTGTTCCCACGAATGTGCCTTTTGGGCAAGGGGTCAGAAGCCTTTCTTTTGTACATCAGCAGTCTGATTGTGCTGAGTACCTGCTGTTGGTCTCCTGATTGCCGTGTGACAGCCCAGCACTGTCTGCAGTGGAAGCAGTATTTCACCCCTCCTTACCAATATAGGAGGGCTCCCTGTAAGCTGGAAAGCAGCTGGATCTGGAGTTGTCTTGCTGTGCCTCGCTTCCCTTCCTTCCCAGGGGCCTCTGTTCACCCATTAGCAGCCAGAGTTCACACGCAAGGGCAGTCCCCTCCTTCCTTGGTCACTTGCTTGCAGCTCTTCCTTCATCTCCTCTTGCCCTGCTCTCTGCCCGTTGTCCTCATAGCTGCCTTCCCAGGCAGGGTTTATGCAGGATGCATTGGGCACTCCTTAGCCAAGCTCATGGAACCATAAGCTCATAGAGTGTCCTGAGTTGGAAGAGACCTGTGAAGATCATTGAACCCCTGGCTCCACACAGCACACCCAGAAAGTTGTTGAGGTGCACTGGGGGTCTGTGTACTACTCACTGGTCTTGTCCATAGAAAGAGAGTTGCAAAGGGAGCAAGGGACAGTGTCACCCACCACCAGAATTTAACTTGTAGGGAAATGTGTGCTTCTAATTCCTGCAGGATGTCAAACTGCAGCGGTTTTGCTCAGTGTGGAAGGCAGCTTGTTCTGTAAATCAGACTCTCTGGGTAAAATAGGTGTGATTTTTGGGATGCAAGGCAGGAATTTGGATGCAGGGTGATTCGGGCTGGGCAGGGGTGCTGCTGTCAGCTGCCCTGCTTTGCCCCACGTTCTGACACATTCTAGTGTCAGCTGGAAGTATTTACCTTGTTCTGTTTGCATCTGCAAAATCATAGGATCGGTGCAGTGGGGCTGATACTGAGCAAACTCATCTGTGTGGTGGCATCTCTGTGATGAGCACGTCTGCATGGACACCTGAGCACTGTCAGTAAACAGCTGCCCTGCAGGAATCCACCTCCGGAGGGCAGGGATCAGTACTCATCAGAAGAGACTCTGGCTGTGAGCTGCTGGCAAGAAGCCTGCTGTGTTGGGGTAGCTTGTGTCTGTTAGGGCATCAGTAAAAGTGCTCTGACACTGCTGGTAGAGACCTCATCAGCACAACAGGGAAACGTGTTTGTGAGTGCTGGCGTGGACAGAACAAGACATGGGGTGATGAGAAAGGGCAATTCCTCTTGGCCATGACAGCAGCTGCAACACCCTGGGGCCACGCTGCAGGGCAGGGGCATCCTTCAGGCAGCATCACATCCATCTGGAGAGGAGCAGAGCCCTGGGCAGGGCTGGATGGCTGCACCTCTGGCCACGTGTGGCAGTGCTTGCTTCACTGCCATCAGTCCCACATCCCTTCAGAGTAGGATCTGGGGTTGGATTGAAGGGAGCTGCCAAGGAGCCCTGCACATGTGCTTGCGGGAAGACCTGAGGGTACAGTGGGCTCTCAGCCCACATCCCCATTCAGGGTTGGATATATGATCACAAGGAGCTGCCAGGTTACATCTTCCTGCCTTGGTGAGACCCTCTGCTACCCTGAGGACTGAGTTTTCATCTCCATCTGCCGTAAGCTGCATGTTAGTGTCATCCACATCAGTGCTGTGTGAGGGCTGTGGGCTGCTGGTTCGTGTTCTGCTGATGCTGAGCGAACATTCGAGCTGATTAAAACTGGAAGTGGCGTCAGCAGGGGTATTAAAAGCTCTTGAACAAGCCCAGGAACAACGTGCGTCAGTGCAGTGAGCTTGGGAGCAGTCAGAGCAGGATCTTCCTTGAACTGCTCCAGGGAGGCATGAGTAGCAGCAGCACTGCCCTACTTGCTGATGAACCTGCACTGCAGGAGGAATCTTCCAGACTATTCCTCACTCCATTGCCCCTGCCCTGGTGTCCTCCCACAAGACACAGAGCAGCTTCTTTCTGATCCTGACCGAGTGCATGCAGCCCTGGCCTCTTCCTTTAAAAGTGGATTCTGCAGGCATGGATTTCTTTAATGAGATTTCCTGGGACTAAGGGATTTAAATCATTTGCTGGGCAGTGGCTGTGGCATAGTTTGTCCGTGGAGCTGGAGGGATGTGGCTGTGCCCCCAGCCTTGTGAAGGGGCAATCAAGATTCCCAGTTTTCTCCATATAACTTTCCTCAGAGCTAAAGGGTGGGGGACAATTAACTGCTGTTAACTGTGGGAAAACAGTGTTGTGAAGCAGTGTGTGCTGCCCTTGGTTCCAAGAGTTGTGTGTTGTTTAACAGGGAGAAAAAGACTTCTGTGTGCAGAGCTGAGCTCTCTCTTCGCTGAGTGCCCCAACATCCAGGCTCTGAGCATCCCCAGGGGCTGCTCAGGGTGCAGCACTGCTCTTGGCTGCATCCAAATGGATTTCAGCAGCGTCCTGCAGAGCACTCGAGAGCCTGAGCTTAAAGAGCAATAGAACAGGCAGAGTTGGAAGGGACCCTTAAAGGTCATCTGTCCCAACCCCTGCAGGGAGCAGGGACACCCATCGGTGCTCAGAGCCCCCCAGGCTGACCCTGAGTGTCTGCAGGGATGGGACACACACCTCATCTCTGGGCAGCCTGTGCCACTGCTTCACTGCCCTTATCACAGAGAACTTTCTCCTGCTAGGAACTTAAATCTCTGCTCTTTTAGTTTGAAACCATTTCCCCTTATCCTATCACAGCAGTACCTTCTAAAGAGGGTCCTTTCTTTATACAGCCCCTCTTTAGATACTGAGGCCAACTTCAGGCTCCAGATTGGACCACCCAGAATTCAAATGATGTTTGTGAGAGCCTTGAATTAAGAGAGAGGAGTGTGATTTTGGTGAAGTAACTAAAGATTATGCAAGTAAACAGTATCCTCCACTGATAAAGACTAAATATTTCATCCTACTTCACTTATCTTCTAATATTGATCCTTCAAAGTGCTACGCATGGAGAATTCCCCAATTCCCCAATTCAGTGATTGATTGTGTCTTCTTCCAACATACAGCATCTCCCAACTGAAGAAATAACACCCTACAAACAGTACAATTCAATTAATTAATTAGAGGAGGCTAAGGGGATTATTTCACCCTGCAGTAACTGGGACAAATCCACACATACATCTGATCTCTCATACATCTGATCTCTGTTTCTCCTTTCTTTTTTTCCCTGCAGGTTTATTTACCAGGGACCCATCATCTCCACTACGTGCAACACGGGGCAGTGAAGACAAGGGAAGGTGACAGAAAATAAGAACCTCGGTCTTCAGGATCTCTGGCAATGTGAAGTGTCTGAGTGTTGGCTTTGTTTTGTTGGTGAGCAATGTTTTGGGGACACAAGGGGGCTGGGTACTTATCGTGCTCACCAGACTATTGAATGAGTTCCAGAGCACAGAGCTGCCCTGCCCAGCCTTCCTCATGCCCCCCCTACTCTCCAGTTGGACTTGATAGGAGTTAATAGACAGCTGTGGTCTGCTGTCAGACAGGATTGCTGAGCCCAGATGGGCACAGGTTAGGGTCTAAAACTATTGCTTCCACCTGGGAAAGGGGTTTGGAGCTGGAATGCACTGCTTTAGAGGCGAGTCTTACAGACTGTGTATTGCAAACAATAAAATGTCTTCACAACCAGGCAGGTTCTGGATAGGTGCATGCTGCCTGGACTGGAAGCAGCTGACATTAGGTGTAGAGTAGCATAGGCTGGAAAGGCAATGGGGAAACAGCACTGCCCTGCGAGGAGCAGAGCCTTGTCTCCCCAAGCTGGATGTCAGTAGTGATGTTTGTTAAGGATACAGAGCTAATGGGAACACATAGGTACATTTTGTCTGCATGCAAGAGAAACAGAGAACAATCCACTACACTTGAGCCATTTGATGCCAAACTTCAGTAGTGAGGAGCGGTGCATGGCAGAGGGGGTTTGGCCTCAGTGGCTCATGGGCTGGATTCTGGCCTCCTGTAAAACACTTCTTCCTGCTAGAGGTAACTGTCAATAAAGCAGAAGGCTGGTTGTGGTCACTTGGTTGCAGTCAGTACGGCTCAGGTAAGGAGGCTGAAACCTCAGGCTGAGCAGTTAACACTCAGTCTCTTTGCCTGTACTATAGAAACACTAACACTCTGGAGCTATGCTGGTCATCTTCGGACTTTGTTCACAGTAAATGCAGTGTACAGCACCACCTCTTCTCCAACCTCTGGGGCCTGGACAAATTAAAATACTCCCTGCTGGACTGATGCTGTCAACACTGCTCTGGGGAGCAGCATCACTGCCACTGCTCAGTCCCCACAGCACTGGGGCTCAGGCAGAAGAGGAGGGTCCTTTGGATCCAGCTGTTGGCACTGCCCCTCTCCTGGGCAGGGTTGGGTGGCCCTACTCATGCCCAGCATTGCCCCAGGGCTGCAGTGAGCTGAAAGCTGACCTCTCTTGTTCACAGCACAGTGTTAGTACCCTGCACCAAACCTTCATTCCTCCACCCAATAGAGCTTTTGTTGCTTACTGACTGTTACAACCCATCTGTGGCACGAAGTGGTGCCTGTAGGAAGCTGTACCTTCCCATCCTGCTCACAGGTTGCTCTGCTGGAAGGGTCCCTTGCTGGGAGAAGTGAGTCTTCCCTGCAGGAGGTCTGCATGCAGGACGTGGAGGTAGGAGGTGAGCAGTGGGGGGGTTCCCCCCTCCTGGCCCATCACAGATCCGGGCTGTCTTCAAACCACACGTCTTCACCTCAGCTTTTGCATTTCAGATGTGTTTGTAAAGCAGCTTGATGTTAGCGAGCTAGACCGTAGTGCCTTACTTAGGGGTTAGCAAACACTTCTGAGGACAGGCCCTGGGCTGCTAGCCTTTGGCCAACGTGGATGTTTCCCTGTTAATTTGCCCTTTTCAGAGCATTTCTCCCTGATGATTTTGCTGCTGTTTGCGCTCGGTTTCCCAGACTGTAGATGAAGCTGCCTTGTGTTTACAGCTCCTAGCACCTCTCCTCCAATTGCTTTAGCCCAGACCAAACTTGTTCTATGGAGCGAGGTGGCAGCGGGGCTGAGCCCCAGGCTGCGTGTGCTGGGGGTAGGGGGGTGTTCAGGTGTCTCTCCCCACCTGGGTCTGTCGAGCATCTCCCGCAGGCTGAACCCTGCAGAGGGTGTTTTTGGCATTGGGCTGCACCGCTGGGAACATTCAAGCTTAGGATAGCAACTCCAAGGCTGGGGCCAGGGCAACTCCATCTCCTGGCTGCTGCAAAGCATCCAGGTACTGAGGGGTTGCTGCTGGGGGGTGGGGAGCCCACTGCCCTCCCGCTGCTCTTAGGGCTTGGGGGTCCAGGCTGAGCCCAGCACTGGGGGTGATTGTATGAAACTGTTTACTTCTGACTCTGCTGTTTACAAGAGGGAGGTGGGGTGGGGG
>VXAB01005967.1:115997-146683 GCA_013399175.1 Odontophorus gujanensis | reverse complement strand
CAAGCCTCAGGAGGATTGGGAAACACGTTATCTGCACCAGCCTGCAGCAGTGTGCTGGACTCTGCAGGCAGCATCGGTCTGTGGGGAAGAGAGCAGAGGGGTTAGGTTAGCTCCCCCGTGCTGCTGTGTTTGAGGCTCAATGGTGCTAGTGACAGATAAGAGTTACCCCTGTGGTCTTCCTTTACTCCTCAGGACCCAGCTCCTTCACATATCAGAGGCTCCCAGAGCCTTTCTGGAGCAATAAGATTTAAAACAAGCATTTACCATCGTTGTGGAAATCCTCCGTTGTGTGCTTCGTGTGTCTCCCTGTATGCAGTACCAGGGTTGGGTTTAAGCCCTCTGAATGCCACGGGTGGAAAGCAGTGTGACACTGCCATGTCCCACCTGTGGGGCATGGGGACACCCGCTCCACACTGAGGGCAGAAGGCTTAAACCCAGACTCCCATGTGAAGGTAGTGATGTTAGTAAGTGAATATTCCTTCTCTCTCTCTCTCTTTTTTTTTTTTTTTTGCACAGAAGCTGGTAACCTAGGACCTACATGTGAACAACTTTATATAAATATTATTTTGTACTTGATTTGCTCGGGTTGGTATGAGACGCTCTATTTAAGTTTTGAACACTGTGGATACCCTGATGTGTATGAGTGGCAGAGGCTTTGTAAATTAAAGAGACGTTTGTGTGAATAAAGCTGTTTGATGGGGTTGAAAAGCCACACTGTTAAAACGTGAGCTCTGTGTGTTTGTTCCCAGGTGTGCTGTTTGTATGGGCAGGGCTCCCCACACAGCTACGGGTGGGTTCCATGCACCAGGAAGGAACTTGGGGAGCTGAAAAGGATGAGCAGCCCAGCCTGCCACCAACACAGAAAGTATCCCGCAGAGCTGACACTTCAGTAGCTACAAAATGTGCTTTGCACAGATGCTCAAGCCAAAACCAACCTGTTGGCACCTGGAGCCCCCATGCCACCACCCCGGTGTCCACCATAGGAAAAGTTCAGTGAGGATGAGCTGTGGTGACAAGAAACCCTCCTTCACACAGGGAAAGGCAGCCAGTGGTGTCCTGAGTGCCAAGGACATGGGGCCACCCCTGAGCAGGCAAAGGGACACAGCGTCCTGGCACATGGGACCATGCCATGCCCTCGTGTGATGGCCCCAAACAGCCTGGAGCAGCTGTAGCACCCACACTCCAATGTGCTCAGGGGTCCATCCTCACCTCCCGCTCCCCCCAGTACTGCTGATAGCACAGCCACAGGTTCCCCTTGCCCAGACATCACCACTGTGCTGTGTAACTGCTGCCAACAGGCAGCCGAAGTGGATGCTTCCATCCCTGTGGGGCTGGCTGGCCCCAGCTACAGCAGTGCTAGCAGGCAGGTGCTGGGGGTGAGCTGCGTTCCTTCCAGGTCCCCCATGCACCAGGTGGGGAACCCTGGGGCAGAAGGGCATCATCTGTGGGTCCCCAGTTAGGGGTTGATGGCAGAATGTGCTTTACATCTGGAGAAGTAGCAGCCCTTATAGCAAGCTGTGCTCCCATGGCCCACAGCAACCCAGTGTTGTTGGCTTGGTCCCTGCAAATGTGGTGATGGAGCTCAGGGTTGGGAGCCAGGTCAGCTTGCACGTGTGCCACCACGCCGCACAGAGAAGGCAGCAGGAGCAGGTGACCGTGCAGCCGACAGCCAAAAAGCTTTTAAACACCATTATCAGAGAGTATTTGGTGTCAGTCACAAGGAGAAACATTTCGCTCTAGATTTTCTCTCTGGAGACCTATTTCATATGCAAAGAGGGCTGCTAAACTCCACAAAGACACTTCAGTTACTTGAGAGCTGGAAAAAAATACCCCAACAATTCCCGACCCATAGTCAGCTGGGCACGTGCACCTGCAAGAGCTGCACATGGCAAAGCCACAGGCAGGAGGAAGGCAGGATGGGCACCAGAGAGACAACCAACGGCCACTGTGCCCACCACAGCCCCGAGGCCACCGGAGGGACCGAACATCAGCAGCCACAAGATGCTGCCGTCACCACTGTGCTCTCCATCTCCCTGGAGTGGCTGTGACACGTGTGGTGGAAGCATTTTCAAGAGCCTGCACTCCACAGAGGCTCCAGCACTTGTAGAGCAGGAGCATGAAGTCACTCGGTGCAAAGCACAAGTCCATATTTCTCTCAAGATCTCTTGAGCTTTCCAGGCAGCGAGCACTCCACGCTGGACCGCTCCATGTCCTATGGGTGGGAGGAGAGCAAGGCCTGTGCTGCAGCACAGGACATCCATCTCGCCTCATCCCTGTGCTGATGAATAGCTGTTCTACCCAGTGTCAGGCTGCAGCAAGCAGAGGATGAACAGCCGAGCACTGCACAAGCCCACACACTCCATTTAGCCAGGGGATGACTCAGACGAGGCTCTTCATGCTGGAAAAGGTGACGATGACACGAGGGCACGCCGGTGAGTGTGGGCTCTGCTGCCTATGCCATAATGCTGCAGGAGGACAACAGCGGGTCCTGGGCACGGGGATGGGGCAGCTCTGGTGCTCTGCTATCACCTCCCCACTGTGTCGTTGCCCACAGCACTGCAACACTTCTCCAGCACAGCCACTCCATCCTTCCTCCTCTACAAAGCCCTCGCAGCAGCCCTAGGGATGTCAGGGTGTGCAGGGCATGGAGGGAGGCAAGAAGCATCGCCCAAACCACCCCCAAAATGAAACCACAGCTTCAGAAAAGAAAGGTGGCCAGGACAGAAAAAAGCAGATGCATTTTCACCTGGCATCCACCTGAATGCTCACTGGTGGGGCTGCTCAGGGAGTTTGCCTGCTGCTCTGCACAGTCAGTGCAGGTGGGTCTCAGCTCCTCTAACAGAAGACCCCCCCTCATCCCCAGCTTGTTTCCTGGCAGAACTAATGGCCTGCGCTCCTCTGGGGACCACGCACTCGCAAAGAGATGCATTGAGAGGCAGCAGCAAGGGAACGAATTAAGGCGTTATTTCCTCTGCCAGAGATGAGATCTTCAAACAAACCTTTCAGCCAAGAACTTTAATATATATATATATTTTTTTTTTCTTAAGGTTTTGCTTGGGAATCTTGTTCTCCAGAATTGCATCCGCCTCCAGCCCCACTTAGAGCTGCCAAAGCCTGCACTTCCCCAGGGACCAGCCTGCGAGCAGCAGAGATGGATGAGCTGACACGGGCATGACTTCACCTCCGCCGTCCTGCTGCCAGAGCCACGGCCTTGCAGCCTTCCCCAACCCCACAGATCAGCCTTAGGGACACGGCTGTGCTCTGAGCAGTGCCACCTCCATGTGCTTCTGTGTCCGTGTGCCCAGTGCAGGTTGACATGCCAGCCCTGGGCAGGTGGTAACTAACAGGATGCACTGCAGCTCTGCCTGCTGGTGCTGAAGGTGCTCTGTGCCAGTCCTCGCTCCCTGTTTTGCCTTCTGAGCATGCGTGACCTCTTTAGGAGGTTTTCATGGAAAAAGGGGGCACACATGCTTCTCTGCTTGCATAAGCCTGCCAGTAACAGCCAGCTTGTGGGATCTGGGACACGACAGCCTGCCTTCAGCTTGTGCTCAAGGACATCTGTTTCGCAAGACGCAGCACTGCACAAGGATACCCGAATGGGCTTTTGATGAGCTTCCACTCAGATAGCAGCAACCACGACCCCACTCCATCTTCCTGAGATGCATCATCTGCAAACCCACCTCCGCTGCAGCCTGCAGCTCAGAGGACCTCTCACATCCACCAAAGTGTCTGAGATCTTACACCCACATCACCACTGGGGAGAGGAGGGTCTGTGACCCTGGGACTCCCCTCAGTGCCAAGGGCTGCCCAGCCACCAACTGGTGAGTGAGGAAACCAGAGCTGACAGACAAAGGCTTCCTTACCTGAGGCAAATCCTAAGCACTCAGCCTTGCCCGTAGCAGATCTCCTGGTTGAGCACCGTGATATGATTGGACTGAACCATGGAGGATTTGTGCCCCCAAAGCAGCCTTCAACCCCACACACATCTCAGCTTCCTCTGCTCAGCACAGCCCAAGACCAGTAGCCTCCTCCCAGAGGATCATTAGTAGGTGCAATGAGTTAGAGATAATTGCTGCTTTGAGGACACAATTAACTCCTTCCTGGCCTGACCCAGCTGGAGCTTTTGCATCTCAGAAGAGCCATTCTCCCACTGGGACTCTTAGAAAACTTACCTCCCTCTTCCATCTCGAAGTGAGCTTTCTGAATCACATCCTGATGAGCAAATTGAGTTCACTGGTGCATGGTTTAAATTTGGGGATATAATCTATCTGTAATGTGTAATTTATTTCAGGTGTATGAGGCACTAGTAAAACTGGGAGCAAGTAGTGGGTAAATTAATCACACCCTGAGGTAGGGGGAGCTGAAGAAGCTTTGTGCAGACAGGCAACACTTGTGGGGTCAGCCAAATATGAGGTTTGGGTATGGCCAAGGGATATAGGGACACAGCCAGGAGCCCTGGAGGAGGTGGTGACACTGGGGATCCTTCCAACAGTGCTGACAACGATAGATGAAGCAGCACAGCCTGTGCAGGAAAGTGGCAGAGCAGGAGCAGATCTCTGTCCCCAGGGCCACATAGCAGTTGGTGCTGCCCAAAGAGCTGCTCCAAACCTGTATCTGCTGCCAGCAGCCCATGGCCCCCACCTTCACCCAGGAGACCTGACCACCCCTGCACAGAGTAGACAGACAGAACCGTGCACTTGGCAGTGACAAAGTCCATCACCCTCCCTGCTCCTCTTTGCAGCAGATTACTATTTCATAATGCAATAGATGTGAAATATGAAGACAGAAATTGGCAGTGACTTTTAATTTGGATTCTGCCAATTTCTCTGTTCCAGCTATTGATTTTCCATAAAGATGAATTCCAGCTTCCAGGTCTCTCTGACAGGAACTATCTGGGTGTTTTGTTTGCTCTGAGAGTGGAAATACATGTTTTATTAAGTGTCAGAACTCACTAATGAGAAGAGGGAGGAAAATCAATTGTCTGCTTATATCTTGATCTCAAAGACTAACAAGTTCTCTATTTGGTGCTGTGGGCAAGAGGACAGGGCAGAATGACAAACAGTAGACAGCAGCTGTCAGCTCCTCAGCAGTGGTAGCTCAGCTGATGAGAGGGGAAGGAGAGGAGCATATGGAGTCTGATGGCTTCAAACACATTTTGTATTAATTTAAGGAAACTTGGGGAACTGTAAAAAATCCTATATTTACATCAGATCCCTGACATAAAGATACTGAACATATTGAAGATTGCAAGCAGGTTTATGCTCATGTTCCTAAAATCAAGACAGAAACTTGGCCAGCTGTTTAGGATAGGGGCAACCAAAGGAATTCTATTTCTCCATATAACTTGAGATGAAGCTTCTCACTTAATGACTGTGAAAATCACAATCACATTCAGTGCAATCTGTGCACAACTTCAGCACCAAATCCACTTTCAATCTCACATCATACCGTGCTCATGGAAAGCATTCAGATGGTATTCTACCCTCAGCTAAATGAAAAAGCAACACTAGCTAAGCCAAGGATTTCACCTTTGTTGTTTCAAAAGCCCAGAACACGAGGACGGCTCCAGGTCTCAGCACTTAGCCCAAGTGACAGGTTTGGGATCTATGACACAAACATCTGAGCACATTTATTTCTTGTGGGAACTTGGCATGCTTATTACCAAATAGTGATCTCTGTTAACCTCCTTCAAGCAAGGATATCAACCTTCTTTCACTTCTATTTGTTATTTTCCTCATCTGTTACAGAATCACACCTGACAATTGTATAGTTAATCTCTTGGCAGCTGTGAAATGAAATGGTAAGCTCAGGCTGCCATGAGAAGATGCATTGATTTCTTAAAATGACAGATCACCTCCTTGCTCGATGCTCAAGCAGAAGCTCAGGGACAGTGTTATGGATCTTGGCTATCATTCAATTAAAAAAGCTTAGCAAAGATGCGCCAGCTAAGCGTCCAAGACAGCATTAAGGCTAAGCCCTGACCCAGAGACTTAATCGCAGGGAGTCTGAAAGCACCTTCAGACACAGGATGCCTGTCCAGCTCGATGATGACAGCACCGGTCGTGGTGCTGAGCTTACTGCTGTGAGCTAGATGAGCCTGCCTTTTCTCTGCAATAAAACAGAGCAGACTGGCCAGGTGGGTCCCTCAGCACAGCAGAACAGGAAAACTCCTTCCTACCCAAACAGAAGCTTGCTTCGTTTAATGGTGTGGTTTATATCCTATTTCAACTCTTCTCTCTATTGCAACATCAGGACAGGAGAGGATTCACCAGACACAGGCAGCCAGAGGCTCTGAAGCCACTTCCCAGGGTGCAGGGGCACAACTCAGGGCTCCCAGGATGGAGCCAGCTTTTCTGCTCAGTGCCACATGCCTGACACCCTGTTCTGAGCGTGCTGTGCAGACATGGATGTCCAGCAGTTGCTGCTTCATCTCTGTCTGCAGGGATCCTTGGTGACACCGTGGTTTGCTGCTGAGGTCCGGGCACTGTGAGGTGAACAAAGCTTTAAATGATCCCGCAGGGAGGCAGCTCTGTCAGGTTCTTTGGACATGAAGATAGGGATGGTAAAACACTAAAGCTGCTGCCTAGCTTCAAACAGCAGAGGTGAAGCATGCTGGAGGAGCCACGAGAATGCCTTGCACAGAGAATCGAAGCTTTGGGTATTGCAATCACCACAAAGCCTGGACTCCTCAGAATATGTCCTTTTCATTAGCTTAGTGCTCCTATGGGAGCACTACCCCCACAGCAAGGGCACAAAATGGGAGGTAAAACAAAACACGTTTGTTTTGGAGAAAGAAGGAGGGAGCTTCCCTTGCACTCCTGCTCATCTCCTCAGCACTCCACACTGGCAGCCCAGGGCTCCTTGGCGCAGCCCTTGGATATGCTGAGGACATGTGAAGCAGGCAAGCCCCAGCCCAGAGCTGGCAGCGAGTCCCTCAGCCCCACGGCAGCCAGCACCCAGCTCGTTAAGGTGATGGGAGATGGCACCATCAGCGTGCACACATGCATCACCACTCGATCAGGGAGAGACACCCAGCACCAAGCACAGGCCTGTTCCAGACCTCAGCACTCATACATCATAAGGCGCTGCCATGGCAACGGCCGAGGCCTGCAGACTGCACACAGCCAGGCCGGGTGCACCAGGGGGTGCAGAAGCAGGACGGGGCTCCCTGGCTGGCTGTGGGGGGAAGCAGGGCTCCCCAAGGCTGGGCAAGGTGAGTCGGAGCGGTCCAGCTTCCTCTGGTCCCCATTTCCTATCCCCAGCCCCCTCCAGGGCCGTACAGCACCAGGCTCTGCTGTTCCAAACCTAACTGTGCTGCTGAAAAACAGACATTTCTGGCAAGAAAAAAAGGGATGTAAAAACAGAAAGGAATCTCCTCAGCACTACATCCCAGTCTGTGGACAAACAAACCTCTCCAGAAAGCCAAATCGCTCTGAAAGCGGTGGTGTAACCTGCTGCGTGTGCCGGCCCTGCTCCACTTCGTGCTGGGCTGCCAAGAACTGTCACTGTTTTGGTTTTAGGGTATTTTTCGAGAGAGAAAAAGTGAAAAGGAGATATGGTTTGTTTTGTAAGTTGACAGCTTTCTTGGAAATATGATACAGTTTGAATGAGTGAAATAGTGTAAATTGCAGGGAAGCCAGACTTCTTTTACTAGCTCCTGAAACTCCAAGAAGGAAGTGTTATTATTTATCATTACTTCCATTATCTATTTAGGGAAAGCCAGGCCATGAGAAATTTGTCAGCTGGATAACACCACCTAGCTTCAGGACATTTAAGCATCACAGTTAGGTACTACGAGAATGTATGACTATAACCAGAAAGTTGCACAGAACGAGTAGAGAGACCTGGCGGATTACAGAAGAGAGGGAAATAGATTCTCCAGACATGTAGGAGAACAGAGAGAAATTGTGCTCAGGAGCACAGGGGCGTTTAGTTAGAATGAAAAAGCAAATAAGATAGGGAGAAATTTTGGCAGAGTATATCAGAGAATAATTCTGGCAGCAGATCTGTTAAACAGAGTATAACCCGTATGGGGAGGCCAAGAGGAGCTGACTGAAATATATGAAAGTGTGCTGTTCAAAATATTAGAAATTGTACAGCTGGAAAGGAAAACTCGTGTAAAACTATGTCTGGTTTAACTCTCATCTATAAATTTGTAAGTTAAGCTTTAATTGAGAGAGTGGAGTCAGCCATGACTCAATTCACAGCTGCTTTTTCTTCGGTTCTTAATTTCATTACTGCTACTTTTTTTAAACAGCAAGTTTTGGAATCATGAACGTGGATCTGGATGAATTTGAAACCAGTTTGGAGAGTACTGAGTGCAGCACAGAGGAACAAGACAATCACATCTTGAAGAGGTACTCTGGGAGAAAAAGCCTCCTACTGCAGTACCTGCAGTCTGATCTGAGCCTCCACCTCCTCAAGAAACATCAGAAAAAAGTGGAGCTTCTGAAGAAGAGTTGCTATTACATTGAGGTTCAACCCTCATTTTTGATCCTGAGAGATGAGAGCTTCTTGGCAATTCCTACCAACATCTTCCAAGTAATTGACCCCTGGAAATTCCAGAAGGTGAAGAAATTGGGAAGATACCAGGCCGAAATCCAGCTGCAGCTTTTAACCCATCTGTTAGAACAGCTGCAACAAGGTCGGGAGGAACTGGTCTCCTATGTAGAGCACTGCGACATGGTAACCTTCCTCTCAAAGTGGGACTCAATTTTACAGAGAATATCAGACCTCTCTAAGGCCATGAACAATCTTCTTTACTTGCAAGCGAAAAAACGACTCTACACCAAGCACCGTTTGGTGTCATGTGTGGCTATTGGAAGTAGTAAAGTACCAGACATTAGGCTTTCTCTCCGTGCAAAGATGCCAGTTACATTCGATCACAAAGAATCGTTTGCACACAAGAACTTGGCCCATCTCAAATGGGTTACTGAAAATCAGGAGTCACCCCACGAACAATACGAACTACATTTTAAGTTACTGACGCACGGAACTCAGGCGGGATTTGGACACCGTGGGTTTGTGACGTGCTCCACCACCACCTACGTAGTCCACAACCTGCTGCCTGACCAATCCTACGAATTCATGATCAGAAGAGTAGAAACTTTCACGCTTGTCTATGAACCATGGCAAGACACCATCACACTGACGACAAAAGCTAATGAAGGTGAAGAGGAAAGCACCTGGGAACCGAAGGATGAGGTGGCTGACAAGAATGCTGTCTCATTTTTTCCATTTGAGCAAAAGTGAATGAGATGAAGAATAAACAATAAATCCTAATATTTAAGCATTATGTCAAGCTGTATTTGTTGTTTGCTCTTTTTTCCCACCCCGAATTTGTTCTGTTTTCAACAGCGTGTACCTCTCACAAGTTCATCTCACAGGTTAACAGTAACCAATCCCAAATTGGTCAGAACAAATAACATCCTCACACAGCACTCAGAGCTCACAGGTGGGAGCAGCTACGTGCAGTCCTGCAGGATAGCATGGATGCAAAGCACAGGAGGTAGAAACATCTCTGCCTCCCAGTGCTTTCTTTATGCACACGTTGAAGTCATAGTTAGGTGATAATAAGCTATGAGGTGACCAGGGATTGTGATTTCATGCTCAGCCCCTACGGTGCAAGGACATCTCACTGATTTTAAAACTACTCAGAGCAGGAAAATGTAACGTACCCAGAAGGCCAACATTTGGAAGACAATTTTCCCACCACAACTGCCACACTCAATTCTACTTTCCTTTTTTTACCGTTTGGTTAATTCAAAATACAGCCACCCCCACACAGCTTCGAATCAAACTGACACATAAACAGACCTTTTAGTAATAAAATTTATTACTTAAATAAGTTCAAATCACTTCTACAATTATGGCTTAAAGTATCAAAAAAAGAGGAACGTTGAGGTTCGTTTTTACAAACGTTAGAAGCAGGTAAAAATATTTGTATCCAAAGAGTCATCCGAGGTCTGCTGGAAGTCACAGACATACAAAACAAATAAAAACCTGCCACGTTTCAAGTTCCTTAACTTACATTTTATGACACTTAACATTTCATTTCTATTATAACAGTTTATTGCAGTCAATTAAGTGTCCTACACAGACCAGCCCAAGCCCTCAAACACAGTCCAGTGGGCTTTCAAAAGTAAATTGAAAACTCTGTATGCAAATGAAAGCTGACCATTTTGAACTTGCTTTCTGTATTCATTTCTGTGATTCTCTCTATTCATGAGCACAAGGACGAGAAGATGATATTCAGCTGGCACTAACAGTCTATAAAAAGATTGGTTAATTGCACTTTCTGCTAGCCCTGACTATTGCAGCTGCACAACCTCCTCTGGAGACAGCTGTTCACAGCACAAGCACCCAGCAGCCTGGGATGGCTGTTAGTGCTGCACCATTGCAACCCTCCAACCCACAGTCATTGCTGAGACAGCTGACTGCATTTCAAGATTACTCCCATACAAAATTATTCCTATGCAAGCTCGTTTGGGAGTTGCAATAATCCTTGAAAAGCAGGCTGGTGTGGAACTGTTCAGATCCAGGCTGGAATGGCTTTTAAGGGGAAGAAAGGACGTCAGTTTTTACCACCTCTAGAACCAGCAGGAGTACTCCTAAAGGCTGTTGTCCTGTGGAGAACTGCAGCCATCCATCAGTTTATTCAAGAATACAGATGTACAGATCAAAGCCAACCAATGCAGAAGTGCCAGGGGGAGCTTAAAACAAGGGAGGAGCAGAACTGCTCTGTAAGTCCTCGAGTCAAGTCTGATGGAGTCAGAAAGCAGTAACACAGCATTAAGGGCTTTGTCAGACACAACACTTTCTTATTGCACATTCCTTCACACTGGGAAGAGCCATGCTGCATTTCCAGCTGCAATCACAGGACAAAACTCATCTCTGCCATAGTGCTGTGAAGCTCTTTTATGCCAGGGATGACTTTTGACCCAGTACAATACACATACATACTGCAAAAACTCTGTGACTGCATCTTGGCCCCATCCTATGTGAACATCCAGAGACAGCCACGTGGTCTCAGGGAGAGCTGAAGCAGGCACTTCATACATTCAGAACTGAAATGAAATGAAGACATTCTCCTTCAAAACTGTCGTGCTTCTAAAAGCAGCTCCTCCATTCAGTAGGGAGCACCACTTCACCACGGTGTGTCCCTCTCAGCCATGAGTTCCTGTGCAAAGCAACCTCCCCCACTAAATCACAGCTTCCAGTACACAGCAGTTCAGCTGCTTTAAATAAAAACATTCATTATAGACACATAAGTTGTCACCAAGTTTCCATCACTGCTTTTAAAAACCTCAGGCCACGGACTATGAAACAAATCCATAGATTTAAACATTAATAAATTAGAAGCAGCTTTAAAAAAATAAGGAGTAGGAGAGAGGGGGCTCTTACAGGAGGAGATCTCAAATGAAACTCAGCACAGTTTAAAATACGTTTACAAACTCCAACATCGCCTCGTGGGGAGCAGTCCTCAGTTTCCACTAACTCTATACTGGTGAGGACAGCTTCCTTTGTACAGAGAGTAAAATCTATTTACAGCTTAGCATTGGCTCAGTGATATTTACAGGCTCAGAGAACAGTGCTTTTTCTAGACAGCGTGGAACATGGTTCTCTTTTTGCTTTTTTCCTTCTCTTGAGAACAAAAACAAGCCAACAGAAGATTATTTTTCTGCTTTGAGAAATAAGAAACCTTAAAATTTCCCTGGCCTTGGTTTTAAAATGAGTGGCACTACTCAGAAGTTTTGGTCCCACATGGCAAATCACGGCTTGCTGTGCAGATCTGCCACCCGCAGTCATTCCACCTCCAACAAATGGAAAAGGTATTTGGTCCCCAAAGCACAGCTGCACTAACAGATAGGATGGTGGCTGCACCGAGCATCTTCTAGTTAAAAAAATATAATCATCAATAAAGTCACACATGCCCATCCACCCACTGCCAATGGTTTTTGGTTTGCTAGAGCTGAAAGTTCCTATACAAGGTTGCAATGATATAAAAAAACAAGTCACCAAAGCACATATTGAGACTGAGCTGTCCACATGCAGAAAGAGATCCTGGTTTTCCCAGTGCATTTGTCTCATGGGTGGTTCACGTTCGAATAATGGAAAAGATTGTGTCCTTCCCAAGGCACACGTAGCACAGTTTGGGTGAAGAGGGACAAGTTCATCAAGACATAATTCATCTTCATCGGCGGAAGGATGAAGTCTTCCTGACACAAATCCCTTGGCCTGACGTGTAGCAGTTATGATCTATGTAGTGCTGGAGCAGTCTCCTCCACAAAGGGTTGCACTCTAGGAGGTACCTGTTCCCTGTTGGCACAGGGAATGGAGGCAGTGGTCAAAAGAGGCTCACACAGTATCACCACAGACTTAACACTGCTCGCCTGGCAGTGCTGGGTAACTCTGGGGATATTCCCATCTGCCAGAGCTCTGTGAAACCACAGCTCCCTTTTCAGTTTTGCCACATTTCCTTATGCATCACAGCCTATGTTTGCACAATTACTGGGAAACTAAGAGGTAAAATTCTGTTAGAAAAGAGAGCACTAGGATGCAAGTGATGGAAACAACACAGACCAAACCAGAGAGAAACTATCTATACATGCTGCACATGAGCCACACACGATCGCTGCTTTCCTCAAATTGCCCACACAGTCCAGTTTCAAAATCACAGAGAGCTCAAAGGGCAGAAGAATAAAGCAAGACCACCAGCTTTTAGTAATACGGACCTCCACCCCTTTCTGCAAATGGTGCTGCTGCCCTGCAGGCCATGCACACTCCCAGCTCACCCACCTATAATGCAGAGTCCTTCCTGAGCACGGGTGATGGCAACATTGACCTGGTTTGGGTCGGTGACAAAACCCAGGTACTTCTTCTGCCAGCTCTTGGTGGGCTTCCTGTCGATCTCGTGCCGAGGGCAGGAGCGCACAGTCGACAGGATCACGTATCTCCATTCACTTCCTAGAGAGCACAAATGAACCATGTGTTTTAGGTGGAAGCATCTAGCCACCCCACGCTACACAAGATCCACAATCTCCAAGCACCGAGTGGGTTTCTCCAGCTCTACAGGCCACCCAAGTCCTGCTTGTTGATCTCTGCAGAGCACACCCGGTAGCAGCTCTTTAATAACCCCTTCAGATGTCCTCTCCACTGAGCCTCCCACTCCCATCAGCCTCATCCCTCTTGGGCACTGTGATTTATCATCATCACGCATCATCCAGAAATCAGGTCCATGCATGGCTGCAATTACTCTGCTGTAGGATTTGCTTCGGTGAGAAGTTGCTCCAGCCCTCGGGAGAGGGGAGCAGTCCCTTCCCCCTTCCCTCCAGCCCCACCTTGGCTCTTCATGATGGTGCAGACGGTGACGCCGCGGATGCCCTCCTTCAGCAGACGCTTGTTGATCTCGGACACCTGGGCGTTGTAGGGAGTGAGGATCGCGATGCTCTGCGGTTTGATGGTGCCATCTAGTGTCAGCTGCTTCGCAGTCCTCACCTGGGGAGACCACGATTTTGCTCACCTGGGAACCTCCAGCATATTGTCCCCACGGCAGCGACGGTGCCCAACTGTGCTGCTCACCTCTGGGTCTCACTTCCCTACCTCTGACTCTGGCCAGGAGCAGCACGGTACGAGTAGGACCTGCACCCACCCTACAGATCTCCATCTAATCTCACAACTCACCATCCACAGTCCCTCCCAGCACAGTATCCTCCCATTCTCAACCCTAGGGCCCTGCTCACCGCCTGCTCCACTTCTTCTGGGTTAGCTTTGGAGTTCTCATTTCCTTCCTCGGTGGAAATCACGAGGCTCTGCTCCTTCCCCTCCACGTGCCCGAAGATGATGGGGCAGCAGCGGTTATTCTCGTGGTATAGGACGCTAGGTTTGCGAAGAAGCTGGGGACAGGTTTTCAGGAGATGACCATAGAACTCCTGGGATGGGAACTCACAGATGTTTTTGTGCTGGCAGAGAAAAAAATATATATTTATATTACACATATATACAAGGAGATTAGAGAAAAAAAGGTCCTAACTGGAAGCATTTGGGGGGCAGGTTTCACTTGCACTGCCACTGTGCTTTGCTGGGCAAGTGCATTTTTCATTGCTCTGGGAAGGGAAATGAAGAACATCTGTTTTCCAGTGGCTTCAGCCAAACCCTGCTGATATCAACATTTTCTGCTGCAGCTTGAGGAAAGCCTCACCATGCGATACTGTGTGTCCAGCATCCATGCCTGCTTCTGGTAGCGCTCAAAAAGAGATGTCTCCATGCCAAGGCTCTTGCAGAAGTCATTGTTGACCACAGGTTTCAGCTGTTTGTGATCCCCAAGCAAAACAACCTGGAACAAATGATGGATGCTTCAGCTACAAAGACAGTGACAACGGTGAAGGTCATCAGCACTTTGGAAGGCTATTTATATTCAGATATTTGTTGCTATTTATTTATCTTACGGTTACAGCAACCTCGAGCAAGGACCATGCTCTGTATTATATAAAAACCCTGACCCAGATAATGCAGAGCCTAATTCCCATCTGACAGGAGAAAGACATCACAGAAAGTCTCCAGAGACTTCCTGCCATGTTGATGATTTGCACCTGGTTCAGGACATATTTTGGCGGCAGTGATGCTCACCTTCCAACAGAGCACCAAAACCACATCCACACAACTTGTTTTTCCTACAGAAAGCCAAATGCAAGGCTAAATCCCTCCATTGTGGACTCCATCTTTGTTGGCTCAACCCCGTAAAAGACCAATGAACCCAATCACAAACTGCATCATGGCCGGGTTGATCCCATCAAAGATCAATGAGCCCCACCATTGCCTTTTACCCTGTCATATGACCCCCACTATTATTGGGTTTACCCATCATGGTTTATTTGACCTCATAAAAAAACAATGAAGCCCATCACGGACTCAACATCATCATGGGCTCCATCCTGACTGGGTTGATGTTATAAAAGTCCATGAACCCCATTATGGAATCACTCCATCATGGACTCATTCTGGTTGGGTTGACCCCATAACGGTTGTGGTGATCCCTGAAGCGATTCACTGAAGAAAGGGAGCTGAGCAGACCAAGCAGGAAGGTGAGAAGATGCCACAATTTTCCACCATAAATTTCAGCCCTACAGGAGGTCTCAGTGAGTCCCTCTTATTTGACATGAACAGACAACATACAGCTTGTGTTTCTGCTAAGAATACTGTCATATATCTTATGTACCTCTCCATGCCTCGAGACTTGAATTAGAGTTACACATCAGAGGAAATGACTGCCTGATACATCATCACAGATACTAACAAAAATAGCCTTAACACCAGGTCAGGCTTGGAAGAGCACGGTAAGAAGTGGGAGGTGTGTAGAGACTCAACAGCTCTGAGCAGCCATCCTAAAGCTCTCTTGTAAGGACTGACCTTCTCGGCATGTGAATGGCTGACCAAAGGGATGAGGGTCTCGGGCTCTGTGGACATGGCGCACTCATCGATGATTATCTGCTTGATATTGAGCTTCCCCAGGGAGGTGGCAGACGCGCTGGAGCACGTACACAAGATGATGTTGTGGCGTGCCAGTTCGTACGCACGAGCTTTTGCCAAGGTAACTTTGTGCCTGGTGATTGACGCAGAAGGCACCAGGTTATGCACAGCAGAAACACCTCTGAATTCCTTAAGCAGGAGCCAGGCAGAGGCTGTACTTCCCTAAACGATTATGGCTCTGTTACCCACCCCAGAACAAGCTGGTGTTCCCAGAAACGGGCTTCACACAGCAGGAAATGCATTTTGTACTGAACTCAACAGGGCAGAGGGTCAGGGTGGATGATGCAATGTCACACACATGCTTGCGACTTTGGGACCAGAAGAACAACAGCATTGAGCAGAAGAGATGCTGAGGTACTAACTGTAGCACTAACCCTCAGCTAGTTGCTTACCATCATTCTCAGCACAGAGCTTATTAGTCTTTTTTAGTGTTTTCACCTGGTCCCTTGGTTTGTGTGAAAACCAGGACAAACCTGCTGACTTTCAGACACCTCTCACCAAGGTCTCCTTCTACTCACTTCTGTATTTCTTCTTCTGTTATCTCCTCTCCAGCCTTCACTCGATGGTCAAATTGACAGATACGCTGCGAGAAGGGGTTGGGATGACGTCGGATCATATGGTGCAGAATTATATCACTGAATAAAGAGACAATATATGAATACTTCCCTCGTGAGACCCAAGACATCTCTTTTATAGTGAAGCATGCCACACCTGTCTATGTGGAGAAACCATGTTAGCTGAAGGAGTCACAACCAGACTTGTACATGTTTATAGACCCACCTTGCCCTTGGGGACACAAAATACAGCAAGTACCCTTTGACAGTTGCAAGCAGGAATGAAGTCAGAGACTTTTAGGGCTGTTCAAAAAAAGATGAGAAAATCTGGAATATTCGGAGATTTTCAACCACTTGAGTTTCCTGACTAGCAATGTATTACAAATGCAGTTGAAAAACAGAAAATAAAAATAAAAAAGGAGAAAGTGGGTGAATAGTGCAGTTATTCACTGGAAACCATGGCTGCTCTGAGTTGTTCAGCTGCACAGGTCCTACCTGAGCTCATGATTTGGCTTTGCATCCCGCAAGGCTTTGCGGGAGAGGTGCCGGCTGCTCCCTGGGTATGGGAACTCCAGCAACTCTATGGCTTCCCCATAAACTCGCACTGGTTTCAGGTCCTTCATCTTCATCAGTATCGCTGGAGGAGGGGAAAAAGCCTGCTCAGTTGGCAATAGGACAGCCTCTCCTGTCTCCCAGGCTCCTGTTCATCTCCCTCCCACCAGTACTAGCTACTGCAGGGGCACAGAATAGGTAATTACCAGCAACAACGTCAACAGACTTGTTGGATGGGCCACAATACAAGATGCACTTTGTCCCCTGGGGCTCATTCGCATCAAGGCATGGCAGTTGCTCCTTCTTGGTGGCCTCCTCGTTCAGCTTATGGAACCAGTAGACAATGTGAATTCCAACAACAGTTTTCCCTGTACCTAGAAAAGCAAGAATGCTGCTGAGGTTGCTTTAACCACAACACTCTTGTTCTAGATCGGTATCCAAATGATCAGCCACAAAAAAAAAAAAATAAAAAAAAAAATCCCAGAACCAAGGGGACTGCCCTGAGCATCCTGAGGTGATGTCAACCTTCATTACCTTCACCTGCCCCAAGGAAAGCAACAGACAAGTTCTCACCTGCCTTTAAGGACCAAGTACTCAAGCGCTGTCCCCAGCCTTACCTGGTGGGCCTTGGATGAGTGTGAAAGGTTTTTCTAAAGCCTTTAGCACAGCCTGGCTCTGACTATGGTTGAGCTTCCTTTGGCTGTCAGGGAGATCAAAGGATTTTTGCAGCAGGACTTGGGACTTGGTGGCTGTTAGAGTAAAGAGACATGAAAACCAGCTTAAAGAAGGTTAGACATGCAGTTCAACAGGAGGATGTGTCAGGTTGCACACAATTGCAGCCCCATTGCAAGACTGCCCAAATGTAATCCCCATCCCACGCCAAGAGGGTCTGCCCAGGAGTCTTTTCTGTGTGTTCTAGGGATAAAACCCCACCTGCACTTGCTCCAGCAGGAGTCTGCACCTCTGCTGCCTGCACTCTTCTGGGCCAAAAGCTCCCCCCAACCCTTTGCAAGGAAGCTTCCTGGCCTGAGAGCAGAAGCCCCATGGAAAAGGCACCAAGAATCTTTAGGACACCTGTCTGACCAGCAGGGACCACAGCATGAGAATGGAGAATGTCTTCTCTACCTTTTGATGGAGGTTCATGGCCTAAGGCAATGCTTTTAGCCAGATCAGAGGCATACTTGAGCCTCCAGATTGCATTTTCTTTCCGTCTGTCAGGGAAAAACAAGAATTAATGAAGTATTTAATGAAGAATTAATGAAGTAGCATAAAATAGTGAAAACAACAATAAAGCTTTGTACAACTGTCTCGTTTGCTCTCTTTGCTTTGGTGTTGTATCAAATCCTTCCAGAACCAACTTAAAATCATTTGCATACAAGTCTTCTTGGGCAATTTGTTCCTGTCTGAAGAGCTGAGCCTGCACATATGTGGAGAGGAAGGAGCAAAGCTTCTGTCCCAGTTCCATTCTCTTATGGTCCAGGTCTATTTTATTGGCCTAGCTTCCAATTTTTCCTAAAATTTAAGACATGAAGGGAAGTAAATTCAATCCAAAAAAAAGCTACAGCAGTCAGGGATGCAATTAGCAGGCAAAGAAGGCAAACGAGACACCAGCTCTGCTTCAATATGAGCAGATCATGCTTCACAGTGACACAGGAGAACAACTGGAACATCAGGGAGCAAACCCTGCCCCAGTGCTTCACGCTGCCTTTTACAACACACCCTGCAGCAATTTAGGAACAGAAGAAACAGGTGCGCAGTGAAACCTCAGCATGGCACCTTCCTTCATATCTCCAGCCTCATCCTCAATGCCAACTGGGAGAGCACAAGGCATCCAGAGAACAGATCTGAGAAAAGCCACCACCTTGTCCAATGGCCCAAGAACTCAGCTTGGGTAGTGACATTTTCAGGCACAGCAAAGAATGTTTGGGTTTGGCAGAGAAGACCCATGGGGAACAGCCACCCTGCCCTACTGGGCTAACTGGAGCACGAGTGTAAGCACACTTACATGTCTGGCAGCATCTTTGGGATGAGCTCCACTGTGAACCTGGCAGAGGCCTGTGATATTTCTGCAGGGATATTCTCCATAGACATGTAGTTGATGTAAAAATTCAGCGTCTCCTTACTGCTCCTGTCTGATTTCTGATCATCACTAAACTCCTCAGTGAGCCCATGGGCCACCCAGGTGTACGTATCCGGGTCCACCACAAGCTTGTCTTTGGACCTGTCCTTGTGACCCAAGGTCAGCTCCTGGAGGCTGTGGCTAAGGCACTCCTCATCGCTTTGAAGGGTCCTGAGCTTCAGCCCACCCAGGCGAATGCACAAGTAGCAGTGGTTGAAGTCCACTTCAATGGAGCACTCCTTCAGAAAGCTTTTCTTGAGGCAGAAAGTCCCTTGCAGCTGCCCTTTGCTTGTCCTTTGCTTTGCCCAGGATATTTTGACGTCATGGAGGATGATAGAGTCATTTTCAGCCACGGCACATGACGCAGACTCCATGGTGCTCATCGGCATCCACACCTTCCTGTACTCCCTAGCACTCTTGTACTTGTCCTTGGATGGCAGCGTGGCGTACGCAGAGAAGCAGTCAATTGGCTTTTCTGTGTGCTGCAGGCAGACGTCAAAACCTGGCGTGACACACCACAGCTGCACGAAGGGCACCAGGAAGCCCCGGGAGACGTCAGTGGCGAGCTGCAACTGCAGCGTGTCGCCAGCGCTCAGCTCCATCACGATCTCCACATAGTGCAAGCAATTGCTCTTCCTCACCCAGCCCATGCACCGCTTGTAGAGATCCTTGTTCTTCTGAAGGAGGAAGGCCACTTTCTCAAATGCCTCCTGTTTGATGGCTAAGAGCAGATCTTGCCACATCTTGGCCTGGAAGAGGGTGACGCTGTGGTCGTGGAGATGGCCTGGTCGCAGGCAGTGCTCCTTCATTGTCTCCACTGAATACATCCTCCTCTTCCACATCAGCCTAACACTGCTATGGTTCTGCAGAAACGCGGGCTGCTCTACCAGCTGAAGAGCCCTGTAGTTGATTATGTGGGGATCAGGAAGGCTCTCTCTATTCAGTGGGAACAGAGCTTTAAAGTACCTGTCCATTCCTTCGATATCTACTACGAAGGCGACCTTCTGCATGACCTGGTTCTTCAGCTGGGCGGCCATCTGCATGGAGCGGGCCCTCTTCTCATACGCTGTCGCCTTGGAGTTCTTCTTGTTGAAGTCGTGACAGAGGAAGTCAATGTCATCTGAAGAACAGGCGATGGGCTTCTTGCGGAGCACGGAATGGAGGTGCCGCTGGACCACAATGTCCATGTATCGGCGGATGGGAGAGGAAGCCCAGGTGTACGAGTCAACATTCAGGGAGTAATGGCCCACTTTGGACTGGGCAGTGGAGTTGGAGCGGCAGAAATAGGAGCGGCCAAGCAGCCTCCTGAACTCCAGGGCCACAGGAGCAAGTTTTGGGTGGATGTCATCGGTAACAACAAGGTCTAGCATCTTCTGGAGGTCAGAGAGATGTGCAGCAGACTGCAGATGCTCCCAGATGGGTTTTAGGAGGGAGAACTCCACTTCTTTGGGGAGCTGTTGGCTAGAAGGCCCATCTCTCAGGTGTTGTGAGAGGTGGAGGGACAGAGGAATGATGTGGCTGTATTTGTTTGTCATGAGTAAAAGCTGTTGAGGGTTTGGCTCACCCTGACAGCGGACGGGAGTGACATTTTTGGTGACCTCCTTGCTGATGAGGAACTCAGCCACAAAGCTATTGAACATGATCATGAGCTCCTCTATCATCTGGTGGGACCCCCTGTTGCCCGGGGTGCTTCCTTCATCCAGCTGGTCATAGAAGCAGTCCTCCTGTAGCCGAGACTTCCTGTGTATCCTGGAGAAGTGATAAGCCACGGCGAGGCAGTTCTCCAGGGTATCAAAGCGAAGTGCACGTTCACCTCTCTGGTAGTGCTCCTGAATGCAGAGCTCTGCCTCTTCATAGGACAGCTGCCAGTCCGAGCGGATTACAGAGAGGGTGAAGACTCCCTTCATCACCTTGTCAGTCTTTTTTTCTACGGTGACAAACAGGGAGATCACACGACGGTCCTTCTGTGGCAGAAGGCTGCAGATGTCATTGCTAATGTGGGGTGGGAGCATGTTCACGGGCTCCTGCTCAGGAGCATAGTAGCTGACACCTCGCCTCTTTGCTTCCAAGTCCACAGCACTGCCCTTGGGGATGATGCTGGCCACATCTGCAATGTGGATCCCAATCTCATAGCAGTGTTCAAGGTCCCTGACGCTGACAGCATCGTCCAGGTCCCTCGCACCTTGAGGATCAACAGTGAAGGTCAGGTAACTCCGACAATCCCTCAGGTTTTCCTTGGTGGGGTTTAGTTTGCTGGTGGTGCTGTATTTGGCTATCTCCTTGGTAACGACAGGTGGGTATTTCCTCTCCAAACCGTACTCTAAGTTGAGAATCTTTAAGCCTTCTTCCAAAGTCAAAGCCACAGGCAAAATCTCAGTTACTATCCCCAAAGGGTAGTAGAAACCCTTCCGCCAGGAGATGATCTGGACAGAGAAGATCTGGCATCTCCTCGTGTCCTGGTTGATCTTCTTGTAGCTGACCACTCTGTACTTCCCATTGACGAGCTTGCGGATGGGAATGACATTCGGTTTCTCCTTCAGCCCCGGAACAAATATTTTGGTGACAGTGGTATCAGTGGGTATCATCACCCGGGGATCAAACTCATCCATCGTGCAGATGAAGGTGCGCTCTCTCTCGGCACGCTTCAGGATGCCCACCACCTTCCCCTGGGGCCGCAGGCTGCCGCTGTCAGCTGTGCTGTTCTGCAGGATTTCCACAAGCACTTCATCGCCGGTGAAGGCCGTCCCGCAGTGCACTCTGCCTTTGATCTGAATGGTAACCGCAGGAGAGTCGTCGAGAGGGAAGGCCGAAGCCTTGTCAAACCCTTCTTTGACCAGCTCACACCTCTTGTACATTTTGGGGTGCATGTGCAGATATTCCTGCATCACCTGAGACGAGAAGTTGACGTATTCCTGCCTGTCTTCCCACTGGTTTGAAGCTTCGGACTTCACATTGAGCAGTCCTTCTTCGGACACCGTTACCAGCATATTCTTGCTCTCATCTAAAAGCTCCTGGAGGATGGGATCATCAGGATTCACGCTGTCGGTCTCAGAGCTCCAGGAATCCGTGTCACTGTCCTCATCGTTGCCCTCTGGGCTCCTCCTGCACCAGCTCTCCTTGTCACACGCCGCCTGTTTGATCTGGGCCATGGTCAGGTTCGCTGGGGAGACGCTCCTCTTCTCGATGCACTCTTGGATGAAGCGCTTCCACACCTTGCTGCACTGGCCATGGGAGCACAGGGCCACCGCATCCCCCACCACAATGACCTGTGACTGAGCCCTCGTCATGATGGTGTTGAGCACTCTGGCCTCGTTGAAGAACTCGAGGTTGTGGGAGGCCGAGACGCGCAGGCTCTCGCTGGTGTGGACTGTGCTGATGATGATGACCCGGAACTCACGGCCTGCACCGGAGGAGACAATGGAGAAATCACTCAGCATAGGAAGGCCCTCTGGGTTTGTGACATCCATGAACTGGGATGGATGCCACCAACTGAAGGGTTGGAATGAGATGATCTTTGAGGTCCTTTCCAACCCAAGGCGTTCTGTGATGTTAAATCACCACCAACCATGCACTGTGAAGGCAGGGGAAAGGTTGGGAACCGAAGCAGTGGCAGTGGCAGGGACACTGCAGTGCCCCTTTCACAAGTGTCCCTCTACCTTCAAGGACAGCACTGCCAGCACGGCAAATAGCAGCAAGCAGGAGGCACCCTGTGATTTCTGAGCTAAAAGACGGAAAAGAAAGGGTGTGGAGATGAGGAACGCACCCCAGGGGTCAGTTATTCTTACCACGAGGAGTCCTGGCTGTACTATAAAAAATAGTAATAATAAAAACATGGATGAGTCACAAAGAGTCACCTAGAGGACAAAACCAGCACTATCCCTCTCTCATTGTCAAAAAAAACGGACTCCTCCTTCAGCAAACTGTTCTGTGGTTGTGCTCTGATTGGCACCCACAGGGCATGCTGGTCTCACATCCCTTCCACTGACATCCCCTGGGGGTACTGGGGCTTCACATGATTCACACATACTGACATCTCTGGGATCACACTTTCAGGGCCTCCACCCTCCTTTCCACAAACATCCACAAGTTTGAAAGGAGTCGATGGTTGGGTGCAGATTTAATTCAGTGTGAAATCTTATTCACTAAGGCAAGGGTGAAATCAAAGAGTTACCAACCAGATGGGGATGGAAATCATCCAAAGGATTTCTGGGTGTCCCCTCCTCATCAGCACTACATGGGTTGCAGCAGTGGGGAGGAGTAGGAAAGGGCAGCAGAGCTCTGCTAACCACCCAGTTTCCCTTCCCCCTGCCCATTACACAGTGGCTGCAGCTGCAATAGACTCTCTTGTCCACAAAGTTGATTGGGAAAGTCCTCCCTATCAAATATGAGACCTCAAAATTTAAGCAGACACTACTAGCTACTGCACAGGACACAAACCTGGCAAGTTTTCATAGTTTTCTACCACCACATCTGATAACTGCTTCTTCCTCAGCTCTTGTCTTATCGCAGAAACCTGGTAAGAAAGAAAGAGGCACAGCTGAACACATTTTCATCTAAGGAATGCCAACCAATAACGTCCAAGGTCCCTCATCTGTTGGTAAGGTTACTGGGCAGCAGTCAGTCAGTGGTGCATACATACCCCGTCAGCAAGTGAAAACATTCTCCTACATACCTGAATCCCATGGGAGACCACACAGATCCTCTTCAGATCTTGAGCACCCCACTCGTGTGGCCACTTCTGATATATCTCTTCCACTTTCTCAATCACTTGTGTTATCTCAGAAGCATTGTGCCAAGAAATCATGGACATATCCTTTTCAGCCACACCAGACACATGGCAGAACATGAGTGGGTAGATTTCAGGGTGGGGTGGAATGTTCCCACTGGCGTGGATAGCATTGCCTTTGCCAGTGTAGAAGTGCTTGGAGACAAACTCAATGATGCCTGCAGTGGAACGATAGTTCTCATTGAAGATGATCCTGCTCTTCATGGCCACTTCGTGCTTCTCTTTCTGGTAAAACTGAAAGAGTCTGTTTAACAGGGTGTGATCCGCAGACTGCCCATCCTCAACACAGAACAGCTTTGGGGTTATCTGCATGTGGTCCCCAGCGAGGACAATTCGGGTCTCAAAAGTGGCATAGGAGAGCGGAATCAAAGCTTCACATTCCAGCATCTGAGCAGCCTCATCGATCATGATGTGGGTGAAGTACCCTGGGCTAACCTTCAGGTTCTTGGATAGCATGGAGGTTGTAATAATAATTTGGTGCCGGTCGATCTCCTCCTGTGTGGGGTAGCGGAAGAAGCGTTGGTCCTTCGTGAGGCAGCAGTACATCTGAGTGGTGGGGTCGGTCAAGTTGATGGGGCGGTCAGTGGATATAATCCTCAAGGGCACAGCCCAGGGGTGCCCATTGATCACATACTTGTGGAAATACTCCCGGATGTAGATGTCAGCGGCACTGGAGGGGAACAAAAAGGGGAAACCATCAAAGGATTGTAGGTGGTGTTCCCAATGCTATGACCATGAAGACCAATGTCTCCTTTGACCACCCACCACCAAGCAGACAAAACCTCCCCCAGCTTTGGCTGACAACACACTCCTCTCAAGAGATATTCACAGATGTGTAAAGAAGCCAGTGTCTACTCAGCCACTAAGTCCAGTCATGTTGTGAGAGCATGGTCTAAAATACAAGTTGGTGCTTGAGACTTGGGCTTCATTCAGAGTTTACATGGAGAAACCATTTGAAATGGAACGTGCCCAGTAAAATCTGTGACTCTGCTTTTCTAGGTTCATCTGCTGACCTCCTGGCACCTCCAGCCCGGGCAGATGATGTGTTATCTGCACAACAGAAGCTTCAGTGCAATCAGCCTGAAACAGGCTAAGTATAGGAGCCAGCTATTCATTATACATTAAAAACTATGGAGTAACAGCCTACTCGATGGGATGCAGACACTCTTCACAGCATAACTGCTCTAATTTTAACAATCTTGGATTCTCTCAAGGCAGACTCAACAGCAATCTGATCTGCATTTCCCTTTCCCTATAATCTTCCTGGAAAAATCAAAACATTGACATGTGCACAGAGCATTTGCAGGCTCCCTTCCATTTCTTCCAGTACATATTAAAGGATAGGAAGAAATATGGTCTCACCATCCCCATTGTATAACAAAGTAGGAATATGCTACCTCTTCTGCAAACACTTCCATCCATGCCAGGCTTCCTCCTAACAGAAGAGCCAAAGCAGTCTGAGACATATTAAACAGAAATGAATTATTTATTTAAACAAATAATTGAAAAGCAAACTGAACAAAGGTCAGCTCAGCTCCCTTTCATGGACTCTGGCTCCTTCTCATCACATTGGATGATCAATAACCAGTGCAGGAACCCGGCCACAACTCCATGTGCCTGTTCCCTTGGCCCCTGCTAACCTGTTGGTGTGAGTGCAGATCAGCACCCGCGTGTTGGGCTGCCTGATGATCTCCAGTGTGGCCATGGCCAACGTGAATGTCTTGCCCGTGCCGAACGGCCCGTAGATGAGGAGAGGTGGGACCTGCCGCCTGCTGGTTGCCTGGCCAGTGATGAAGGAGATGGCCAATTTCTGTTTGCTGTTCCCTGTCTCTGGCTGTTGGAGGCAGCAGGGGATAGAGCAACTGGCGACATCAGGTAGGACCAGTCTTTCGTCCAACAGGCGGTCAACAGCCTGGTGCCACAGCCGGAACAGCAGCTGGTCGATTTGGAACTGGATCTCTACACTTTGGGAGGTTTGTGGCTTCAAGTTCAGCTCTGAGCAACATCTCTTTGGTATCTGTAGCCAGATTGTCTTCTCCGTGGTGGCTTTATTCTCCACGCTAACCTCATAAACTCGATTGTCTACAGGTGGGTCGAGTGCCAGGAAAGCTGTGGGCACTGAGCGGTTCAGCAGATATCCCTCGTCTGTGTCTGGTGAGAGGTTGTAAGGGGTAGGCACTTCAGCAAACAGCTCGCCAGCCTGGGCAAACTTCATCCCCATGGAGAGGCTTTGCATCATGGGGGTCAGTGAGATGAGGACCCGCAGGTTGAGTCTGGAAAAGAGAAACAACCAAATTAACAGCAGAGAACTAGCCAAACGTCAGCAACTGCCCTTCCCACTGCAGAGGGGAGACTACCACCTGCTTCCAGCTAATCCACAGCCATAGGATGAGACACAGCCCTTCCCCTCTTATCACTCCCCACCAGGCCACCTCTTGGCAGCTTTCCATCCATCCGGGAAAGTCTTACTGACCCAACCCAGAGGAGATGGCAACTTCACCACCAGCACGGTCCCAAGGGCAGGGATAGCAACGGCTCCACCATTCAATGGGAGGATCCCTTCCGAATCCACACCTGGTCCTTACCTGGCAATCAGTGCCTGCTCAGCTTCTTCCTCACGGAAGAGGAAGCTGTGCATCCTCTCTCGGTAGTTGATGCGGGTGATGACAGCGCTCGCACCGCCCTTGTGTTGGGAGTCCAGGGAGAGAGCAGCGGGCTTGTACTTGGCCAACAGATCCATCTCTTCGCTGGTCCTCACCACGCTGGGAACAATGATGCGATTGCCTCGATTCCACCGCACAAAGTTGACAGTGTGGCCGCTCCTCCTGCCAGTGGGGACATGCTGGGCTGCCTCCCGCCGGCCCACCCTCACCTTCAGCTTCTTCATGAGGACGGGGCGGCTGCCGAAATCAAACACCACCCACTGCTCGAAGACACCCAGCGTGAAACACTCCAAGGAGACCTCCACCTGCGCCGTGGGTGGGATGGACGGCAGCAAGGCCACGTGCTCGCCCCGGAGGTACTGCAGACCCCGTGCCAGCCCATTCCCCGACAGGTAGAAGTTGGCTCCAGGTTCTCTCTTCAGCAGTGCCACGTGCTGCAGGGGCTTCTGCAGGGGGAAGAGAGGGGGCCATGAGGTCCTCCAGCAGCCGTTCTCCCCCAAGGGTTGCTGCAGGATCTGACGCCTAGTGTTCATGACAATCAGCTCGTGCAGCCCCACTGAAAATCCCTTCCAGCTTTTAAGAACCTCACGTTTCAGTTTTACAGCAGTTAAAATAGTCTGCCATGAACTTCAGCTGGCAGAGGACAGTTATACCCATATTCTTGCTCCTGACACCCGCGAGACCCTGAGCAGGACCGTGGCTGGATCTTATTCTTGACATTACACAGAGGTGCTGAGAGCACTACCAACAAAACAAGTCCTCATTGTGATCCCCCAAAGTCCTGTCACACAGGGCTGGGCTTACCTGGGAGTGAACCTTGAATTTCCACTGGTACTTCAACTGCCTGTTCTCTGAGTGCACATCCAGGGGCTCCTGGCACACCACGTTAACCCCCTCAACATATTCAGACATCTGTGAGAGAGGCACGAGAAGAGAAGGATGAGGGAAAAAAAAACATGGATCACACCATGGCACCATTTCTACCTTTTCCTATCCATCCCCCAAGCAGGACCACCCATAGGTGCTCCCGCTCATCATTCCCAGTCTTGGGAATCTAAAAGTCACAGGATAGAGCAGCATGTTTGGGCATCCAGGGCAGGCTGCTGGTGCTCAGCTACTGTCTGAATGGGGCAAAGATGTAGGGATGATACCTCTCTGCATCTCACCCAACTATGGCCACGAGGCCACTGAGATGCATGAACTCCCTTCCCAAGCCCAACTCTGGCAATGAGGCCAATGCAGACCACAGACTCACACCAAATGCTTCTCACACCACAGGAGATGTATGGAGCCACTGCTCCCACCCTATCACTCACAACTTACAATCAGCACCTCGTTGGAGCACGTCTGGTATTCGGCAATGAGCCGGTCCTGGTAGGACACCAGCCCTTCCATTATGGCCTGCTTCTTCTTCTTGGCAGCAACCTTCACCCTCTGCATCCACTCCTGCAGCTCCTCGCTGGAGTGAGCCTTGGTGCAGCCGTCCCCCATCTCGCACACCTCCGCTCTGTCGGGAGAGAGCCATCCCAGCTGCCACCTGTGCCAGGAACCCCCTCTACCCACACTGCTGCCCGACCCCTTACCTGCTGCACAGCTGGAAGGAGCTGAGCCCAAGCGGTGGAGCGCGGTACACCCACTGCACAGAGGTGTCAGCCGACAGCATCTGCACGTGCTCCACGGAGGAACAGTGGTTCTCAAAGCTCTCCTGCGAGTTGAAGGTCACCAGGCACAGCCGGCAGTAGAAGAGCACCGGGGCGGGTGCTGAGGGCTTGCCGTTCTCCACACACGGCCCCAGTGCTGGCAGCAGGTCGGAGCGTGCCAGCCCGTGCTCCTTCTCAGCCTCCCAGACGGCCATCTCCACGTCGCTGTGCGCGTACTGGCAGCGCTGCGCACCGTGCCGGCACGGCCGCCCCCTGGAGACGAAGCGGCAGTAGCTGAAGGTGACCACGAACTCGGGGCAGGGCCGGATGGGGGTGTACTGCTTCTTGCAGCGGCTGTCGGCCACCACGTGCACCAGCAGCGGGTCCCAGACGCGGTGTGATTTGCACAGCCGCCCGTGGCCGCCCGCCGAGATGCGCTGCGGGCAGCCGAAGAAGCAGAGCCTGCAGATCTCCTGGAACTGCCCCCCGAACTCGCTCAGGATCTCACTGCAGGTGCTGGGGGGCTCGGTGCTGGAGCCGGCCCCCAGCTGTGCCAGCAGCACCGCCGCCTTCAGCCAACGCCGCTCCAGCTTCTGCTCCCGCTCGAAGTTCCACACAAGGGCCTCCTCGGGGCTCCAGGCGAAGGTGCACTGGTTGCCGTGCTTCCTGCAGCCCAAGCCCAGCCTGTAGTACTTGCAGACAGCATAGCGTGCTGGGTTTGGGAAGCCAGGCCGCCGGGACACCTTCCTCCAAGCCACGCTGTGCCGGCTGCGGCAACGGGCCAGCAGGATCTCATGCATGCACTTGTGCTCCACTGGGCGCAGGTGGTAGGTGATCTCATCCTCCCTCACGCTGCACTTGGAGCAGACCAGCAGCAGCTCCAGCTGGCGCTGCAGGCTGCCCAGCAGCACCGTGGAGCCTTTGGCATTCGGCATGGTGGTGGTGCGGGGAAGTTCCTACGAGGTGGTGCTAGCTGGCTACGTACACAGCGGCCATTGGTGCGAGCCCACGAAGCCTGACAAAGGAACAAGCAACAAGTGACTTAGCAGGAAACTAAGCCAGGATCTTGGCTGTGCCAGGACACGGCAGTTGTGCTTCCTGGCTGAGCAGTAAAACTCAGCCAGAGCCACACTCGCCCGCAGCGCTCGAGCGCTTGGGGTCTGCTCCCAAAGCGTTCGGTGGCCATGGGTCCCCGAGCACCACACGATGCAGGGAGCAAGCTGCCAACCCGCCGGGCCCTGGGGATGCTGAGCACGGCCCCAAGGGACAGCCGGCAGCACGGAGTGAATAGGAACCGCGGCGGCCACCGACCTCCTCCCGGAGCAGAGCCCGACGATCCCACTTCCTCTTCCCCGCTCCCAGCGCCTGCCCCTGCTCTGCTCACTCCCAACAGTTTTCCCTTTCTTTTTCCTGCTCTGTTCCCCTCCCCGGGTCACGCTGGGGCACCGCCAAGCCGAGCAGAGCAACCCCACCCCGAGCCCCCAGCCCTCCTCCCCGTGGCTCGCGAGATTAATTAGGATTAATCCACACGGCAACCGCCCTCCTTCCTCCTCGGCCGCAGCAGCCGAGGGCAGGAGCCGGGCACGCTCGGCCAGTAAACATCCGGCTGCAGACATTGCGGCTTCAGATGTGGGGACGGTGACTCAGTGCTCTGTGCATCCGCGAGCCGTTTCCTGGGCAACCAGGGGCAGGGAGCATCCCCAGAAAAGATGCTGCGGGGCTTTTGGGGTTCGGAGGTGCAGCAGCTTGCCGGGACACGACGCTCAGGCAGATTTGAGCAGGACGTGCCACCAAGCAAAGCCACCAGCCTCGTGCTCAGCCCTGGGCTCCCGACCCGCAGCCCCGAAGGTGCAGCTCTCAGCCAGACGGGAAGGACCTCCAATCAGCAAAGCAGGGAGCACAACTTTGCACTGCTTCAGCACAAATACTTTTCATCGAGAATCTTTTGCCCACCTCTGGGGTGCCGAGGCAGTGGGCAGGGCTGGCAGCAGCACACAGAGCTGCACGAATGGTCCAGACCTACTGGACACTACAATCTGCAGGGACCACGCTGCACTTGCTCATACAGCATCACCCACGTGCCATGTCCTGCATATAGCCCGTCCCAAAACCCCACGGAGCTGCTGGATTTGCCTCTAGTTCAAGTGCTAAAAGCATCCCTGAGGGAGCGTGGAGCTCTCCATGACCCCGCAGCAGTGCCAAGCTCCAAGGCAAAGTCAGGGAGCTTCATCTCCTGTGTGTGGGAGCCCATGAGGTCAGGGGGCCAAGGGCGGGATGCCTTAGCTTGAAAAAGCTGCAGGGGAATATCCTGGCTTTAAATATTGCCACTGTGTATTGGTTTAAGAAAGCATTTGGTTTTCAGCACGCTTGCTGTCCAGGTCTGTGAGTAGGATGGAAGAGGAAAGGGAAGTGCAGTGCCCCTCTTAATGTCTCCGTGCACTGCCAGCATTAAAGCTGAACTCCAGCTTTTTTTTTTTTTTCCTCTCTTAGTGGAACGGAGAGGGAAAAGGAAAAATAGAAAAAGAAAAGAAGGGAAAAAGAGGTGCGGGAGCTTTTGAAATCCAAACAGAGGTGGCAGAGCGATGCAGAGCATGAGGGAGCTCGGGGAGGCTGTCCTGCAGGGCAGTCCTCCTCGTGGTGATAAGGCTTTGAAGTCAACAGGGCAAAATCCATGTGGCCCAGGGACAGCAGCAGCTGGTCAAGAGTCGCATACACATCCCTGCACTGTTTTCCAAACAGTCCCTCCTCATCCGTGCCTCAAAAAGCAAGAGCTGGCGTTGAAGCCACTCATCCCACTGATGGGAGCAACGAGCTGCTCACATCACGGCGCATGGTGTCCCCGCT
>VXAB01005967.1:93469-110791 GCA_013399175.1 Odontophorus gujanensis | reverse complement strand
TTTTTTTTTTTTTTTTTGTGAAAAATAGAAAAGAGACCCTCAAACCCCACGAGCTGCAGCCCCTCCCGGCCCTCTGGGTTCCTCTGTTCTCTGCTCAATCACAACCCGGGATCCTCCTCACTCTGACCAGGGTCACCTGCACACAGTGCCTGCACCCAAGGCTCAGCCCCGGGCTCTGTGTCCCCTCTGTGCTGCAGGGTGGGGACAGCGAGCGGTCCCACGCTCATCTCACCCCACTGCTGCCTGTGGGCTCCCGGCTCCGTGCCCCCAAAGCTCACACTACACCTCACCCCGCTCCTCAGACACAGTGTGGAGTCACTATCCCAAGAGAGCAGGGAGGAAAGCTTTATAAAAACTTAGCCTTAATTTTCTTTGTTGTTGTGGTTTTTTGTTTCGTTTTTTCTTTAGACCTCCTCCCACCAGGGCAGAGCACGCCACCGCCCCCTTCTCCTCCGGGCATCCTCCCTCCCCTCGCTGCCTGCCCCGCACACCTCCTTGCTCCCAGCTCCAGCCACCCTGAGCCTCGTTAACCCACGCCCCTCGTTGCACCGCACAGACCCAAGGCCGTTCCCCCGAGCGCAGCGACGAATGTCCCCTCCAGGCAGGGCCCTCTCCTTCACTTCTGCTCCGCTTCATCCGCCACCGCCGTCACCTCGATGGCAGCGGTGCGCTCGGCCGTGGGACCCTCGGAGGGCACGCTGAGCACCGCGCCGCCGCCGCCCACGTGTGTCACGTTCTGGATGGCGGCACCGAGCCCCGGCAGCGCCAGCAGCTGGAAAGGGCTGAGCACCTTCACCACCGTGCTGCTGTCCTGAGCCGTCGCCGCTGCCGTGCTCAGCACCGTCACGTTGGGAGCGTCCGGGTGGATTTCCACGGTGCCGGGGAAGGTGTTGCCAGCAGAGGCCAGTACGGTGTAGCCACCCAGCAGCGGGGAGGCCGGGGAGCTGGCGGCGGGCGGCTGGGACGGGGTCTTACCCAACACTGAGGGTGGGAGGGTTGAGACCACTTTGCCCAGAGGCAGGCTGGTGAGCTGGGACACGGCCGGGGTGACGGCGATCTGAGCCGGCTGAGACAGCACCTGGGAGGTGATGGCAGCCGGTCCGGAGGTGGCCCGGGTGAGCCGGGGGCGTTTTAAAGGCGTGGGGACAGAGACAGGAGTGAGAGTCATGAGCACGTTGTTGAGGTGCTGCGATTTGTGCTTCAGCTCCTTGGCACGTTTGCGGTGCTCGTCACACTGCTGCTCCAGAGCTGCGAGAAGAGTGGGGGTCAGGGCACATCCAGCACGGGCCTCACAAGCACCACTTTAACACCAAACCCACTGCCTTACACAAAAATAACCCACGCTGTTGGCTAACTGCAGGAGTGTACCTGCCAGATCCCGTGTGTACTGCTCCCTGGAGCGATCCATCTGGCACTTGTGGCTGGCCAGGACTTTCTTGACCAGGTCCAGCATCCTGAAGTTCTGCACCACATTGTTGAGTAGAACGGCATCTAAAAGAAAAGAGATCGGGCGTTGTGGAACACATAGCCTTTTTTTTTTACCAAACTGTTTGGCAATCTGAAAGCAAAGGTGTTCAGCTGAGACAGACAAAGCCTGTGTGAGGGTAATGCAAGGAGCTGGGCAGGAGGAGAAGCCATGGGAAAGTGCAGGAGGTCACTGTTGCATAAGCAGCACTCTGCCACTTAACAGCGATTGATAAGAAGCCTCCTGGCACAGCAGCTGCTCACTGTATCGTTATTCCAACGGCCTACATTCCTTCCAGCTCCAGAGCCAATTGGTTGCCTGCAATCCTGAAGGTAGCAGGGGAAACTCAGGGCCCAGAGAGTCAGAGGGAGTCGTGGCCACCTGCAGCCCCCGCTCAGAGCTGCCCCCCTGCACCAGCACCAAGCAGAGCAGGGCCACCTTCATGCCTTTATGACGATAAGCTAGAAGGGCAGAAACAGGTTTCCTTTCTATTTCGTTTCTGATCATAAGAAGTCTGAGTCATGACAGCTCCCAGTGTCACCCCAGGGGACACCCAGTGCCTGTTGCCAGCTGCTCACCCCCCAGCTGCAGGGGGGGGTCCTGTGCACGCTGCTGCAAACCCTGCATGGTGTCCAGCAGCTCCTGGTGGAACTCCTGGATGACGTCGTCCAGGAGACCTGCATCCCTCAGGCCTCGCCAGAATGCAAAGGTGTCATCTGGAAGAAGAGAAAGGGAGGACTTCAGAACCCTCAGAGGTGGGAGTGGGGTTTTCATGGCTCTTAAGAAAAAAGGGGCTGCATATTAACAAGCTTCCAAGCGACTGTGATGTGCTCTCTGCCTTCTGCCCCCTACAGGAGAGAGGTCCCCCAGGTCTGTGGGTGCACAGTACCCAAAGGGCAGACAGAAGGACAAATCCCACCCTGCTGCAGCACACAGAGCAGTCAGGACACAGTGCCAGAGGAGCCCACCTCCTCCAACTCAGGACTCAGCACAAGTCCATGGCTCTCTGATTTATCTTTCCCCCTCCCCCATAGAGCCACACCACATTTGGACATTCTAGTGCTTGGGAACCACTCCATCTCAAGTCAATGCTGTGCTTAGATGGGCTGGCGCCAGGAGGTTTGAGCAGGGCAGCTCCAGCAAGAGGCCCTGGTCCTTATCTCTGACCCCTGTCCCCACCACCCCCACTTCTCCTGCAGCGCCCTGAGCCTCCACCCAGAAGCAGCTGTACCTCCAATGCTGGTGGTCCAATCCCCGGCGTCCTCACATGTTTCTATGGTAATTGTAGCTGGGGATCCGTTCACTGCAACCAATAGCAAAAAAGGAAAAGGGGAAAAAAAAAAAAAAAGAAAACCAAGTCCTGATTTTTCTTAGTATTTTCACAGGCTGTTTCCAAGGGATGCTCTCCTTGCTACGCTGCTGGAACTGCCCCTTTTTCTTGGGTGGGGCCACTTTCACAGGAGCCACACGGCTGCACTGTGCTGCCAGGACTGATTTTTTCCACACTGGAGTGCAATACCAAAGGGATTACTTCTGCAGCCCTTACACAAGACCAAGAGCACTCTCCTCCCATCCCCCGCTGCAAACACCCTTATTGCTCAGAGCAGAGCTCCAAGCCTGATTTCCTGGCGTCCCTTCTGGCCAGCTCACCATCTACCAGACCTGCACACTATGGGGGTCCCAAAGCTTTGCAGGGAACGGCTCCTTCCCCATCAAACCTCAGTGGCTTTGTGCTTACTGCAGCATCCCTCAGTAGTGAGCTAATAACCAGGGCCATAATTAACTCATGCTGGCAGCTCTCTGCCCCACAGATGCATTCTGGAGTCCTCATGGGTGTTTCTCAACTCTCAAAAGCAAAAGGAGTTAAGAAAAAGAAGTACTTAGAAATAGGCCCAATATAATAGCTGCCTGTAATTATAGGACAAATTAAATCCAGTGCTAAAGCTACAGAGCTGCAATGTCATTCAAATCCAGTTTTACAAACTACATGCACGAGGGTGGATACAGAACCCATTGTATTCCCCAGTTCTCTTTAATTTTCCATCAGACAAAACCAATAAATAATTCAGCCTGGGAGCCTTCAACGAGAGCCCATTCATTATTCAAGGGGAAATCAGCTGCCAGTGGGGAGAGCATAGGAGGGCTCTGACCCTGCACTGCTGGGCTGCAAGCAGCATGGGACACAACAGCTGGGACAGAGCTCCCATCACACACCCACTGCTGTTTGCTCACTGGTCAACTGGCTCCAGCTACACAGGACAGGGTGCCAGAAGCGCAGCTCCTTGGGTTAAGCAGCATTGCAGAGCATTGGGGAGAGGGACTGCCTCTCTACACTGAGATCACTGCCTAGTGCTGCTAGGAGCAATCCTGCAACAGCACAAGTGGAATAAGCAGAATAAAAGCAAACTGCAAAGCAAAATATAGCAGAGAGGCAATCGTAAGGGACGTTGGGTATGTGGCACCAGCTCTGCTTTAATCCTCCAAAGCCCCTCCTGCAAGGGTGCCAGGAGTCACTGCACGTACCGTCTGCAGAAGCAGGAGTGAGAGGGATGTACTCCGTGGAGGTCTGGCTGCTCAGAGACACCCTGGCACCAGTCAGGTCGATCTTGGTGCTCCGGCACGTGTTGGAGCAGACCTTGGTGTGCTGGTAGAAATCCAGCTCCCCCGAGTCCATGATCTTCCTGCAAGAGAGGGAGCAAACACAGGGACGTGCTCAGCTGGAGGAGCAGCACACAGAGCAGCATGCAGAGCATCACCCAGACACCTTGGCAACCCAGCAAGCATCCTCCTCACTTCCCAGCACCCTTCAGAGAGCAAAAGCTGTGCTCTGCTTCTGCCTTTCCCCAGCACAGTGCCTGCTAGCAGGACAAGGAGGCATGATGAATGCCCACAGGATTTGTTGGGCACATCACCATGAGCTGGAGAGGCAGAGACAAAGGTCTGAGCCTCCCTTGCCAAGTTCTCCTCTCACAAGCAGTGTTCACCAAGAGCTGCTTAACACAGCAACCACAGCCTGCTCTATGACAGCCACTGTGGAGGTGAATTCTTGAAACGTCCATTTCTTGAGAGCCGATAAACCTTCAGGGTGGATCGTGGTGGATAATCCATGCATTCCCCAAGCAGCGTGACCTGCAGCCCCTGCTGTTAGCAAACACCAGGGGGGCCCTGGCATGCTAACTCCAAAAACAACACAGGGTGTGGGGTGGGGCAGAGGTCCCGTGGCCGAATTCCACGCAGGGATGGGGATTCCATATTTTATCAGTTTCAGTGGTACCATCTGGTTTTTCTAAGCCAGCAGAAGCCGTAGAGTAAACTTTACAAAACAAAGGTATGTTTGACTAAAGCTGCTCGAGGTCCACTTGAAAGAAAGAAAACAGTATAAAATGACTTAAAAGAGAAGGAATTTTGGGAAAGATGCCATCACAGACAAGTTGGGAGGACACTGCTGGTTCCTGGGACCAGCCAACGGGATGAGCCTCTCTCCCCCCACAGGAGGAGGCACGTGGGCTGAGATTCACACACTCTGCTTCTGACCACTGCTCTGCACATCCCTGAGCCCCTGGTTCTGCCACACTGCGCCGGGAATGAGACAAGGGGTGCCCAGGGATGTTCTGAATAGGTTTAGCAAAAGGTTCAGCAAAATGCAGCCATGTGAAAACAGAAGGAAGAAGGGAGAGCATGTGCCTACAGCAGGATGATGGCCTTCGAAGGAAACTTTCCTCGACAGATAAAGTGAGGAGGAAGGACTGAAAAAGAAAAAAAACCCACCAATTTTCACGGAAGAATCTCAACCAGCCTTCCTCTTTTTCACAGCTGCACACACAGACTCATGTGTGAAAGAAGAAGTTGGGAAGAAAAAAGCCAAGTGAACTTCTGGCACCCTCCTGCAGCCTGCAAGCTCCCCATCACACATCCCTCAGACAAGTTACTTCCTGAAGGAGCCACCCTGCCCAGACTCAAGCCTATTATGCAAAACCTACACAGAGCAAAAGCTGCTCAGGAGTACAAGACTCATGCATCAAAGCAGAAGGATGCTGGCAGATGCAATGTCACTCTGTGAAAGGATGAGGAAAGCATGGCAATCCCTAGGGAACGGGGTGCTGCCTACAGGCAGAGATGTGTGTGCTACCAAACCTATCTCAGGCTGGTGTTCAAGAACACAGAAGAATTTAATTGCTATAGTTGAGGCCAGAGAAGTTAAATGCTTCTATAAATAAGCTTTAAATAAGCCCTTGGGAAAAAAAAGAAAACCAACAAACGGATCTAAAGCAGCCATAATGTAACAGGAGCATTAGCTCAGGATCAGACCATGCTTCATGGTTCAAACTGAACTGCACACAGTGCAGCCCAACCCCCAGGCACTACAATCCTCACTTAGGACCTTATGGGAATGCAGAAGTGTTCAAGTGCTAAAACTCCTGGGGTTTTGCTGCCCCAAATTATTCCCTGCCCTGCAAAGCCATCAGGTGGACAACATCTGGGGCCAGCATTCAGCAGCACATCGGTGCCCTCTGCAACACAGTAACTGTGCAGAAGGATCTGTCCCACCCCAGCAAGAAGAAATCCCCTCTGCTGCCACGCAGACTGACCGGAGCATGATCCCATTCATCCGGATTGCCCGCTTCCAGTCCTTCAGTGTGGACTTGCCTGCCAGGTGCACAAACTCCTTGGGGCTGATGAGGTGTCCATCAAACTGCAGGAAGAGAATCGCAGCATCAGTGAAGTAAGTAACGAGAAAAACGTGCCCTCTGGGGATGATGACACCAGGCACGCCTGGACAGCCAGGGCTCAACATGCTTTTATGACGTGTCAGCACAGGAGATGGCTGGCAAGCATTGCCCACCTTTGAGCAAACTGCCTTTGGACCACTAGCTCAAAGCCAAAGACATGCAGTTGGCAGCAGCGTGACAAAGCCTGGGGTACAAGCAGCACAGAGCAGCCTGCTGAACACCCAGCCTGCTTGCTCATCCACACAACAAGACACCTGGGGCTGGTGCAGGTGATCCCAAGCAGCAGTGCACAACTGCCCCAGCTCCTGCAGTGCTGCATGGGGCTTGATGGCCTCCACGTGCTCCCCAGCACAGCCCTGCAGCCCCACGCACACAGCCCTGCGTAAGTGAGGAAGGAGAAGCCTGTTTGGCCTCTGACCTCCTACTACTGAGCACAGCCACTGCTACCAGTGAAACCTCTGACCCCTCCTGGAGCACACCTGCTTGCACCAAAAACCAGCTGCAGGGAGTTGGCGTTGCTGTACCAGGAGCCTGTTGTGCCCCTTTGTTTATTGCCCTACACACCCAGACGGATCTGAACCCATGAGCTGAGCTAAAAGTAACCTCCAGAGTCAGGCCATCCTCAAAGCAGTGCTTCATGGGCAGTGCTAGGAAAGATTTCCCAACTCCAGGTCTCCTCTCCATGCACGTGTGAGCTGATCCTAAGGTGAGCATGCTTGTTTGCAATTAGTATAGCATAAGGAACTGTGGCGTGGGCTTCAGTACAAAGAGAATGCTGATTTTAGGCAGCAGCAAAAGCTATTATCTGCACTGGGAGTTGTTCTTTTTGTAAAAGACCATGTTTCCTCTGAAGGAAAAGGAACATCCTTTACAAAGCCCTCATGTGGCAACACGCCCCACATGCTCCTGGAGACAAAGCCTGGCTCTCCTCCCCCCTCCATGAAGGTTTTAACCAGGAGCCCTCCAGGACACAGCAGACACTGCTCAGCATGTTCCCTACCTAAACTTCTCAACAAATCCTCAGTTTCACTCAAACTGAACAGACAGCAGAGGCACCCAAACTCCTCAAACTCTGCAGTAAAGCAGTTAAATGGGGAAAGCATCTTTCCAGCCAAGCCTGCTCAGATGGAGCAAGACAAGTAGCAGGCACCACACCCAAAACTTCCCTCTCCTACCATGATGTGGTTCTGACTCAAAAAAAGCTCACTGAGAGTCACCAAACCGTGAGCATGGGGCACAGGGAGCTCAGGTCCTTCCCAGCCAGGAGAAGCAGGGACAATACCATGGCCCTGCACTCACCTGCACACACTTCACATTGATCCCAGGGCACACGAACTTCCTCCAGATGAGGTTGGCTTTGCTGTCCCCACAGGTGATGGGGTACACGATCTCTGCCTCCAAGCTGTCCTCGTCTTCAGCCATCTTCACTTCTCACAGGGAACAGAGGAAGGGACGGAGCAGAGAGAAACGTGAGCCGCAGCCCCCGACACGGTGCTGAAGGTCAGGATCAAAACAAGCAGGTAACACACAAAGGGCATGGGTGGGAACGGGGTTTTGTGGTCACAGTTCACTTGCATGTTGCATCCAGCCACCCAAATTGCTCAGGTGAAACAGCACAAAAATCCAATTCTTGGTAATCACGTAAGGAACAGTGGCAAATGTAAGTAAATAAGGAACTATGGGGGAATGTAACTTCTCAAGGAGCTCCCGGCCCCAGCTGGGTTACAGCCTTTGCTCCCCGAATTCACTTTTGCTTGAAACCAAAGCTGCTGGAAAGCCAACATCACATCTGTCCTTGGTGAAAAGCCAAGAGCTGGCAAGATCCCAAGGACACATCCTGCACCAGGAGAGGGCAGCAGCGCTCCAGCGAGCAGCAGCAGCACTCAGCCCACCCCAGCCCCAGGAGCGCATCCCTGATGCAGAGCAGCATCCCCATCGCTGGGCACCCCGAAGATCACTCCCGATGGCAAAGAGGGATGCGGGGGCACCCCAAGTCCTGCCAGGCCGCAGCAGATTCCCCCACCCCCCGGCTCTCAGCAGTCCCCGAGGAGCTGAGCCCCAGTGGCTGCAGCTCAGACCTACCTAGCACTGCTTCCTTCAGGTGTGTGGATGCTGTGAAGGCGGCAGCGGCCGCAGCAGCTGCGTTTTCTGTCTCCAGAGTGTCCTCATTTATGTCACCACTGGCAAGAGAGGGAAATGCAAAATGAAGCTGTGTGGAATTGTCATGTCTGGTGTGATGTTTAGAGAAGGCTCTGCTTCAGAAGTCATTCCTACTATGTTTTCCCCGCAAAATCTGACTGTCCTCCCTGCAGCTGTGGTGGGTACAGAGGAAGGGGACACAGAGATGCTGCCAGCACGGCCGAGCTCTGGGTCAGACTCTCTCTTAGGAGCCTCTGCCAAATTCCCCTAAGGAAATTCCCTGGAAACAGCACACACACAGTGCACCTGCTGCACAGAGGCTGCTTCCTGCACTGGGGACCTCGGGGTGGCATAAGCACTGTGCTGGGGCTCAACACATCTGGGAACAGAAAACACAACACGAGCTACAGACTCCCCTGTTTTCCCCTCTTACAGCTCCACATACATCAACACTAATATAACATGAATTAACTGATGTAGGCAACGAAGGCCACTTTCATCTTTCCTACAGCAGAGCCCTCAGACTTCTCCAGGAGCTTTGCTGATGGGGTCAAAGACAGTTCTACACATCTGCATCTCTTCTGTGCACCCAACTCTGCAGGGGATCAGGCTCAGCCTGAGATCTGCTCCTCATTCCCAACAGGCTTCAGGATACATGTTTGTCATTAAGCTGTCTAATTACTGCAGCAAGTTTGCTGGATCTTTTTTGGGTCCTGCTGGAGAGAGAGGGGAAAGCCCCACATCACAAACCTCAATATATAAACTTCCCAGGAAAGACCACACAGAAAATGTAAGCTTCAATTCTGCCCTGCTTGGGGTGAATTAAAGCAGTGGGACCAGTGATTCAGCAGCAGCTGCATTTCCCAGCAGCAGGACCAGTCAGTTCAGGAGCAAGTGGTTCTCCCATTCTGCTGCTTCAAAAGTACTGTGGGGATGGGATAGAGCCTGAGGGGGTGGCAGCCCCAGCATTGGAATTGGGGCAGAGGAAGCAGGGGGGACTGGAGTACAGTACAGAGTCCCCTGCTCCTGCAGGGTATGTGGACCTGCTGGAAGGGGAAACTTTGAACTGCACTCACACTGCTCCAAAAGTGACTAAAAGATGTTGTAAAGTTGGGAGAAATAACCCAGCACACAGCCAAGCTCCATTCTTCAGACTTGAGCAGCTTGGTAGAAGAATCCAATCAGTGTCACAAAGTCTGTATGCTACAGAGATGTAGGGAAACACACACAAAAAAGGGGCAGCTTGGGCTCTGCTTTCTCCCATCCCGTTCTGGAGGGACTGCAGCAGGAGGAGCAGAAGCATCCCCACCGGTTGCCATGACAACGCTGGGATGCAGCTGCTCAATGTGCCTGGGAGGACACTCAGAGCAGGTGGGAGAAGGGAGGGAGAGCACTGGCAAAGCCTCTACCACCTCTGGGAGCTTGAGAAAGAAAAGCCTCCACCAAAAGACTGCAGCAGAAATACAAGCAACACAACAGAGCATGGGAACACAACCTCTCCCAAGCACAGACGAAAGAAAAGCCTCCTGCTGATTGTTACCATTTCTGTTTTCCTTTGCTTTTTTTCAGGCAGTATTAAAATGCTGGAGCTAATTAAGCTCTTAAGTCTCAGCTTATTTATTTATTTTTAAACTGCAAAAATCATAGTCAAAAGAGCAGCAGAAAGATACACTGAGCCCAAAGAGCCGCTCCTGCAGCCCTAGGGCTTTGCAGTACTGTGAAACAAAGAGCCCAGAGCCTCTTCCATGCACCAGCCACGACCAAGGAGCCCCTATCCTGCCAGGGAGGGAGAAGACCCCAGCAGAGGCTGTGTGACACAAGCTCTGTGTAAATGCCCCGTCCCACAGCAATGCTCCAGTGTGGGAGCCCAGGAGCAGGGGTTTGAGATGCTTTAGAAAACCCTGCAGGGGTCTGTCTGCTCTGATGTTGGGGCAAGGAGAGGTTTCCAAAGAAAAGTAGGAGGAGGAGAAAGAATGAAAGGAAACCAAACCAGTCAAGGCAGTCCCTGCCACGGTTCACGTTCTAGACCTCGCAGCCACATGAAAAGCAGCAGCTGCTCAGCATCCAAACAGCCCCAGCCCCAGTTCTGCATCAGCTGTGGCTCAGGGAATCATGCTGACCAGTCCCAGCACTGCACACGGAGCTGAGCCTGCTCAGATTTGCCTCTGGTTGCAGCACAGTGGCTGTTTTGTGCTCTAAAAGCTGAAATATGATGCCCCTCCTCAGAGCACAGAAATAGCAGTACATACTGGAGCAAATGTGTTTGGAGAGCAACAAGCAGCCGCTTGCTGCCCGCTTTGTGCGAGCATGAGAACACCTGATGTGGGTAAAGCTCCCTAAAGCCAGCACCAGATGTGAGTTGGGGGCAATCCCTGCTGAAATGAGCTTGAAGCACCAGTGTGTGCTGGGCACAGAGCAGAAAAGATGGAGGAGACAAGAAGCAAACAGCCCACGCATCCCTGAGCTGTACCCAAACAGAGCTCGCTGCAACAGGTGGGGCAGGAACAGGGTGCAGAGTGCTGCAGATGTCACTGAGCCTCACTCTGCTTTTGGATCAGTGCTGCCCCACATAGCACTTTGTAAGATAAGCCCAACCCCAAAGCATAAGCCCTGCTGCACTGTGCCCAGCAGCTGTGCACGAATATCCACCACCTGGAGCTTAGTGGATTGCTGTGAAAGAAACAGCAAAAAAGCACTCGTTTAAGCCACGTCCATCCCACCAGGTCCTCTCTGCTCTTACCCATGCTGGGACAAATTGGTGGTGACCAGCACTGTCTTCACCTCCTCCACCCCGCTGCCATCCACCGCTGTGTCAGGCGTCGTCACCACCACCACCTCCTCCATGTGCACGCTGACATCCGGTGTGGCCATGGCGGGGCCGTGGGAACAGTGCTCTGCGGGGACACAGCACAGTCACTGCCACCAGCAGTGCCAGGAAGGGGACACAGTGGGACAGGGGGGAAGTTTACAACAGGTCCCAGTGTGGGTACATCTCCACAGAGCCACCAGCCCCTCCGGATGCTGTCACCCCCGCTGCACCCCATGGGCAGGGACCTCACGGCACACCCCTGACCCCACAGTGTCCCACATGCAAGATGACCTCTGGTGAGCAGCCCCAGCCAAGTGCAGGCAGGAGGAGCTGTGCCCTTGCACACACTGACATCGCACAGTGCTCCTGGTGCTCAGCTCTGAGCCACTCAACGCAATAGGAGACGTTCAGTCCGCATCCCAAGGCAGCACCGAGCTCCCAGGGCTGTGTGCTTGGTGCAACATGAGCAGCAGCGTAAGCACCGTTGTTCCCCCCATAATGAGCAGCTTCCCATTAACAACTTGCTTTTACAAGGTTTTCAACGCATGGAAAAAGAAGCAAAGGGAAAGAAACACAATGAATCATTGTAGCAGTAAGGCACAAAGCTGACCGGACAGCTGAGGCTTTGCTCCGTCCCCTCCATGCAAGGACACAGTGCAGCTTTGCAATTGCTGAGTGCTGTAGGTTCTTCGCTGACCACTCCCTGTCTCCCCATGTTCCCTTTTGGGGTGAACCCCTACACCCAGGAGGCAGCACCCACATCACCAGGGTCATGGTGCTCCCACAAAGCAAAGCACCATCCACGCTGCGAACTTCAGTGACCCAATGCAGAGTTTCTAAAGGCTGAAGGGGTGGGGGTGGGGAATGGGGGATAAAAAATAATATATCATTGCACCACTGGGAGGTTTCTGGGGAGCAGAACGGGTACAGAGCACAGAGAGGCAGTGCATGGAGGGGGGGAAGCAGCCAGGGGGTACACATGACACAGAAGGGTGTAGGTGGGCATGCGGGGGGGGCATTATGGGGAGCACCGCTGAAGTGNCGCACGGCCCCGGCTCGGCTCGCGGGACTTATTTGGCGCAGCGCCCAGGCCCGAGCCGCCTGCGAAATAAGTGGCGGGGGTGCGCAGTGCGCATGCGCGGCCGGGGTTGCTCGGGGGCACGATGCGCGCCGCCGCTCGTAGCGCGGGAGTGCGCCCCGGAGTTCCCCGGCTTTGCTGCTCTGTAGTTTTGCAGCTTTGTAGGTTTCTCCCTGCTCTTTCCTCGGCTTTGCATGTCTCCTTCGGCCCGCTGTGTGCTTCCCCCTTCTTCTCCGTCCCTTTCCTGGCTCCTTGTGTGTTCCCCCCTGCTCGCATCTCCATGTACCGTGCGTGCTTCTCAGGTCTCCTGTATGCCCTCGGCTGGTGCATGTGCATGCACTTCCATGCATTTATTCTGTTCAGGAGTGCAGAACAGTGCTTATGCATGGATTCCCCCCCCTCCTACCCCTCTGCTCTGTGCAGTGGTGCCTCACCTGGAGCACTGCACCCACGAGCGGCGTCTTCAGCACAGGAGTGACATGAACCTGCTGGAGCATGTCTGCAGGAGGGCCAGAAAATGCTCCAAGGGATGGAGCACCTCCCTCTGAGGATATGTTGAGAGGGCTCGGGCTGTGCAGTATGGAGGGCAGAGGGCTGCAGGGAGACCTGAGTGCAGCCTTTCCAAATCTAAAGGGGCTGAAAGGAAGGGGACAGACTCTTTAGCAGAATCTGTGTGATAGAACGAGGAGAAATGGTTTCAAACTGAAAAAGGGAAATTTAGATTGGACATAGGGGAAAAGTACACTGTGCAGGGCATGCAGTGCTTCGGGGGAGACCCCAAAGTGCTACTGGTGAGATCCTGGTGCTAGAGCTGTGCCCTGATGCTCACAGCCCTGCAAGAGTTGTGCTGCACTGACCCACCATCGATCCTGAGCTCTGAAGAGGTAAGTTCTCTGAGGACCATCCCACTGTTTTTATCAGCAATCCATTATCAAAATGCAGACAGAAATGTGTGCTTAGCACCTGGAGAAGACAGCAGCTGCGTTTATGGGAGTGCTTTGTGCAGCTCAGGACACCTCTCCTCTGGGTCTCACTTCCTCGGTGGGTGTCATAGAGTTTCACAGACTCTGGGAAGCAAAATCTCCCTTTCACTGCCAGCTCAGCTGGGGCTGAGGGCTCTGCCTTACAGAGGGTGGGCATTCAGTCTCTGTTTTGCATAGGACGGACAGGTCACCACGTTGTTACAGGTCCCCACGCTCGGATCTGCAGGTAGAAAACCTCGGAGCAATGAGCTGCACTGCGTTCCCAGTTGGGCTCTTATTTCCAAACTGCCAAGGTCACACTGCAAAAATAGAATTCCTCTTTGTGTGCATGATGGCATCCTGTACAAATGAGAAGAGCTTCGGTGCAGCCCCAAAACACAGGGCAGTCCCTAAGGATGCTGTTTGGAAATGTTCCTATGGGACCAGAGGAGCTGGGGGTGGTGGGCACTGCCCATAATGGTGAAGGACTCCTAAGGCAGCAATGAATATTCCACAGGGCAGCACTTGTGCTAATCACAAAAGGCACTGATCTGAATGCTGCAGTGCTGGGGATGTTTGAGAGCATCTGGCTCCAGGGCTCTGTTGGGACGCTGCCCTGGGGTGGGTAGGGGTGGGGAGGGCTGTGCTGCCTGTAGGAAACATTACACAGAGGGTAGAGTGATGCTGAAAAACAAAGAAGCTCACACATTTTCCAGAACTGGATTTATTGTATTTGCAATTGTCTCATAACGTTTTGCTTGCCCTCTGTTACGCCGTTGCATGCCCTCACCTCTAAGCACAGGGCTTGGGGTGGTACCTGCATTCGAGCATTTTATTACTTTTTTTCCTCTGAGAATGGCGATAAAGGATGGGTTTGGTTTCTGCATCTTTTGTACGGGTGCAAAGTACTCGTTTGACATACAGAGGCTTGGATTCTGTTTTGTAAAACCTTTAGGTTCGTTTTCTGTTTAAACGCATTTTATTGGTATTCCCACAATACACACAGGAGCCTTGGAACTCAAACAACCAACTCACAGAGAGAGATGGGCACACATGGGGGTTTGACCCAGTTTCTTTCTTTTTCTTTCGTGTTTCTCATCATCACTTCTCTTGCACAACCACCAATTCCAGCTGAGCATGGCACCCACGTGGGGGGACACACGGGCAGTGGTGGGCTCTGCTGACTGCCCCCCAGCCCCTGATTTTGGGGTATGAGAAACCTCCAGCACCACAAGCAGCCATTCCCTGCCTTGCTCCCAGTGTGTGTGCAGACCCCTTTCCCACGTGTGCAATTCTGCATGTGCAGCGGGGCACAATCCATGCCAAGGATGCTCACCCCCACCTAACGGGGGAAAGCAATAGCAGCCAGCCCTGGCAGAGGGTTCACATGGTCATGAATTGTCCCCGAGAGGTTGACTCAAAGGTAACCCCTTGTCTGGGTTACAGCATGGCAGTTGAACAGCTCAGGATTGATGAGACAAAGGAAGGCTCAGCCTGGCAGTGGTCTGAGGGGCAAGCTGCTTGGGAGCAGGGCAGCACCTGGCCACACGTGTGCCAGTCCCTGCTGTCACTGATGCATGACAGCCTGCAGCAATGCATCCTGCAGCCACATCTCGTGAGCCCAACCCAACAGGGTGGGACCAGCAGGTCCCCAGGCACACCCCTGCATGAGCCCCTTCCTTGCACAGCCTCAGCCCACCAGCCCACAGCACCTTGCTCTCACCCCTGGGCTGCAGGGCACAGCACTGATGCCAAATCAGAGATGGGAGCATGGAGATCTGTGTGCCATCCCTGGGGCTAGCACTGCACCACGGGATGGGTCCCACGGCCCCACTCCAGAGGGAAAGTGCTCATCTCTCTCCTTTAGGACTCCTGCTCATAAGTACAACGTTTCTGAGAATAATCATCATCATAGTAATAATCATAGTACTAAAAACAGTATTTACAACAAGCTCCAGGTCAGAAGTACACACCAAGCAAACACTCAGCACCACAGAGAGCAGGAAGGGGTGAACATCTCGCGGATACCTTCTCAGATCCCACCAGCGTGGGACACAGACATGTGACAGTTTCAACCGTTTCTTACACACAAACATTTTGCTTAAATCACTTCTAAAATTAGGTTGGTTTGTCTGTTCATTTGTTAAAACATCTTTCTCTTCTTATCATTTCTTGTCACTATATGGATGAGGTGATGCTGCGCTCTACAACGATGCGTATCTAAGACAGCTGCGACTATAAACGGATCATTGGCTACTGCTAAGAAAGTCAACCCTCGGTTCTGCTCCACTTCCCTCTCTGCCCCCAGTGCTCTGCAGTACCCCAGCACTGGGGGAACCCTTTTGCAGGAGCAGAGTTCCCCCAAAATGCTCTATGGCCGTGGAGGGGTCACTCCTGGATCCTTGGGGACTTGTGGGGAGATCAGCAAAGAGCTCAGGGTCGGACCCCCAGCAGTGCTGCCCTTTGGCTTTTGGGTGGGTTTTCTTTTTTTCTTTTTTTGGTCATAATCTTTTTTTTTCTTTTTGTGTGTGTGTAATTAAAGCCGTCAGGTCCTTATCAAGCCAGCAATGCTTTTCAGGAGGGATGGAGAGGAAAGCACACAGCCTCTGGTGCAAATCGTGGAATGGCTTGGGTTGGAGGGGACATTAAAGATCATCCCCCCCAGCATGGGCTGGTTGCCCCCACCAGATCAGGCTGCCCAAGGCCCCGTCCTGCCTGGCCTTGAATGCTTCCAGGGATGGGGTATCCTCCTCTGCTCCATGCACGTCACAGGGGACTCCAGCAGCCCGCTCCCTGCATGCTGCCCTCCCCAAAGCACAGCACCAAAGCTCTGCACAGGGACACCTTCATCACCTCTGGCCCCAAACCCCACCACAGACCAGGCTGGCTGCTCAGCACTGCGCCCCATACACAGTCAGACCCAATCCCATGCAGTGTTTCAGATGCAACATTTCCTCTTGGCCTTTCAAGGCAGAAGCAGAGTGGGTGCAAGGTCCCACAGGAGCAGCTCTGCAGGGCTGGAACTTGAGCTGCCTCCCAAAGCCACGGTGATAGCAACACAGGAAGCCTCAGGCTGGCAACCACCTGTCTGCATCGCACTGCTGTCACCTACCACTGTCACACTTGCATATCCTCTGCTCATCCCTACCTCCACCAAGAGACAACGTTTGCCTAAAAATAGGCCTTGAAAAGATAAAGATAGCCAAGTGATGAGCATGAGAACACCTCCTCACCCTTCCTGCAGAATTGCTCCTGCTCAGCTCCACCTCATCCAGCGCTGCTGCTAAGTCCTTCATCCCAGAGCGCTGCCCAGGAGCTCCTCCCTGCCCTCAGCATCCACTGAGCCACATCCATCCTTGGGAAGAGCGATGTCCCCCCTGCCAGCAGGCGGCCTCAGCACCGTGTGCTGACCCTGTGGTGGTGGAGGGCTGGCAGCCTGCGCACTGAGGGCCCTCCTGCCGTTCTGCAGAGCCAAAGTGACAGAGCCCACGGGGCACAGGGCACTCAGCCCGCAGCCACCAGGGATAGCGATGGGGATGGAGATGGAGAGGAAGACACAGACGGGGACAGGGATGGGACTGAGGACAAGGGTGGACGGGGGACATTCTATGACACGGCACCAAACTCTGTGCTGAGACCCTCACCTATTTCCACACTGGCTACCAAAGAACCACCCGAGATTGACGTTGGGTCACTGCCTACCCTGGCTGCAGGCACATCTGGGAGCCAAGTGGCAGTGCCATGCAGCCAACCTGGCCCTCTCTGCTAACGCTCTGCTCACTGCTCTGCTTACATACAGAAATGATCACTCCTTATTCTTCTGATACTTAGCTCAGAGAAAACACCAAGAGTCATAAAAGCCCCCAGATAAGAAGTCTGTGTCTCCATGATGCTGCTGGTTGAATTTATTAATGTCTTAATTTTCACACGAGGTTAAGAAATATTTTTTCTTTTCTTTTCTTTTCTTTTTTTTTTTTTAAAAAAAAAGGACAAACCCTCCAAAGAAGCTGTTTGATCTCTACTTCATGTGAACTAGCTGCTGTTCTGCTGAGAGGTCCCTATGACCTGTGACTCCCCACGAGCACCGAACGATTAAGGATGCAGACAGAGAAGCGTGTAGCTGGGGGATGAACACCAGG
>VXAB01005967.1:71397-92409 GCA_013399175.1 Odontophorus gujanensis | reverse complement strand
AAACGCTGCATCTAGACAAACAAAATAAAATGTGTCAGTTGGTCGGTTTGTTAACAGGAATCAGGTGCTGGATGTGTAGAAAAGCCCTTTATCCAGAGATCTCCTCCCGCTGTTCCTTGTTCCTGCGGACTTCAGCTGCATGCAGCTCCTGCAAAAACAGGAGAGAGGACACGTGGTGTCAGTCCTTAAGGCAATCCGAGGGCTGTGGGGTGAGCAATGAGAGGGGTATGGGCTAACAGCATCTGCTCCTACAAGCTTTATTTTCCTCCTGTCCTGAATGTGTGATTTGCACCAGCCAAAGAAAAGCTATTGGAGTGGTCTCACACCAACACACCGTGAGGACAGGGGATTCACCTGTGAGAGGTGAAGCATCACATGGCAGGAGCACCATGCTGCAGGTGCACGTGCAGCCCTGCAGATGAAGGAATGGCATGGAGCTGTGCCAGGGGAGGGTCAGGCTGTGTGTTAGCAAAACGTTCTTCACCAGAGGGTACCTGGGCAAGGAACAGGCTCCCCAAGGCAGCGGTCACAGAACCATAGAATCATTTGAGTTGGAAATATTCTATGATATTCTACGAACCTACGATCCCATGACCTCCCCGGCCCCCACAGCACCCACCCATGGGTGCCAGCACCCCACGCACTCACCTTCTCGCGCAGCCGCTCCCGCAGGGCAGCCAGGTGCGCCTCGCGGATCTCCCGGCTCAGCTCCATCTTGTAGTTGAGCTTCTCCTCAGCCAGGCGGCTGAAGTTGTTGTTCTCCTCCAGCGCCTTGTGCAGCACCTCCCGCTCGTGCTCCCGCTTCTCCGCCAGCTGCTTCAGCACCTGCGCCTCCTGGGTCTGGTGAGGCAATGGGACAGCACCCCTCAGCCTTGCTCTGGACCTCGCAGAGCTTTGCTGATCACCTCCCTCCAGGAGGCATTCACAGAGATGTGGGAAATAGCGCAGGCAGCTAACAGCAAGGTTTGAGGCTGAGCTGGCTGTATGACCAGCTTTTACATCTCCTGCATCAGCTGCTAAGAACTCCCCATGGCCTGGATGGGATCAGGGCTCCGTACAGCTGTGTAGTTTTAGGAGCAGAGGAAAACTATGGCCACCACATCCAATTTCCTGCCTAAACCAGGCTGCAGAACTGCATCCTCCCGATATCTCACCTGACATCTATAGCTGAATAATATGTAAGAACACTATCAGCAGTCATTTAAATTGCTCCTGATCAGCTATTTTTAGGGTTTGGAGCAATTTGTACCACTGTTGCTTCAGGGCATCCCATTACCTTCCTCCTCTCCTCTGCAGCCTCCAGCCTCCTCTGCAGCTCCTCCAGGGACAGGTCCTTCTTCTTGGGGGGAGAGGAAAGGATGGGGCTCTCGGGAGACAAATCTGAAGGAGACTTCAGGATCACCTCAAAGCTCTGGCCCGATGCCCTCTTATCCAGCTGCTTCACCTCCATATCTTGGGGGAGAAAAAAACCAAGAGCTCTGTAGACCTGTGACACTCAGGAAAGCCTTGACCTGAGCGCACTGAGGATTCCACACAGGAACAATGATGTTAATTCCTTGTCTTGATCTGGGTAATTTTGTTCTATTTCCAGAACTTCTTGATCAGTCATCAGTTTCATCCCCCACTAAGTCAACACAATTCATTTAAATTACAGCATAATTACAAGAAGTCCATACTGCTGTTAACAAAGTGCATGTCACCCCAGTAGGAATTAGACAGCCTCTGTGATCAGTTCCTTCAGGGGAAAAGTGAGTCATGTCTACACAAAATAAATGGGAGGAGGAGGCTAAGCAGGAGGACCCTGGGCTGAGATGGGGATTTCTGCCCCAGGATGAGAGTGCCCATGTTCACCAAAGTGCCAGCAGCAGCATTTGCCAACTGCTCTGCAGCTTCCATGGGAGCAAGTTACGTACCTCCATACTGNTCACACGGGTTTAAGAAATTTTTTTTTTTTTCTTTTTTTTTCTTTTTTTTTTTTTTAAAAAAAAAGGACAAACCCTCCAAAGAAGCTGTTTGATCTCTACTTCATGTGAACTAGCTGCTGTTCTGCTGAGAGGTCCCTATGACCTGTGACTCCCCACGAGCACCGAACGATTAAGGATGCAGACAGNATAGAATCATTTGAGTTGGAAATATTCTATGATATTCTACGAACCTACGATCCCATGACCTCCCCGGCCCCCACAGCACCCACCCATGGGTGCCAGCACCCCACGCACTCACCTTCTCGCGCAGCCGCTCCCGCAGGGCAGCCAGGTGCGCCTCGCGGATCTCCCGGCTCAGCTCCATCTTGTAGTTGAGCTTCTCCTCAGCCAGGCGGCTGAAGTTGTTGTTCTCCTCCAGCGCCTTGTGCAGCACCTCCCGCTCGTGCTCCCGCTTCTCCGCCAGCTGCTTCAGCACCTGCGCCTCCTGGGTCTGGTGAGGCAATGGGACAGCACCCCTCAGCCTTGCTCTGGACCTCGCAGAGCTTTGCTGATCACCTCCCTCCAGGAGGCATTCACAGAGATGTGGGAAATAGCGCAGGCAGCTAACAGCAAGGTTTGAGGCTGAGCTGGCTGTATGACCAGCTTTTACATCTCCTGCATCAGCTGCTAAGAACTCCCCATGGCCTGGATGGGATCAGGGCTCCGTACAGCTGTGTAGTTTTAGGAGCAGAGGAAAACTATGGCCACCACATCCAATTTCCTGCCTAAACCAGGCTGCAGAACTGCATCCTCCCGATATCTCACCTGACATCTATAGCTGAATAATATGTAAGAACACTATCAGCAGTCATTTAAATTGCTCCTGATCAGCTATTTTTAGGGTTTGGAGCAATTTGTACCACTGTTGCTTCAGGGCATCCCATTACCTTCCTCCTCTCCTCTGCAGCCTCCAGCCTCCTCTGCAGCTCCTCCAGGGACAGGTCCTTCTTCTTGGGGGGAGAGGAAAGGATGGGGCTCTCGGGAGACAAATCTGAAGGAGACTTCAGGATCACCTCAAAGCTCTGGCCCGATGCCCTCTTATCCAGCTGCTTCACCTCCATATCTTGGGGGAGAAAAAAACCAAGAGCTCTGTAGACCTGTGACACTCAGGAAAGCCTTGACCTGAGGGCACTGAGGATTCCACACAGGAACAATGATGTTAATTCCTTGTCTTGATCTGGGTAATTTTGTTCTATTTCCAGAACTTCTTGATCAGTCATCAGTTTCATCCCCCACTAAGTCAACACAATTCATTTAAATTACAGCATAATTACAAGAAGTCCATACTGCTGTTAACAAAGTGCATGTCACCCCAGTAGGAATTAGACAGCCTCTGTGATCAGTTCCTTCAGGGGAAAAGTGAGTCATGTCTACACAAAATAAATGGGAGGAGGAGGCTAAGCAGGAGGACCCTGGGCTGAGATGGGGATTTCTGCCCCAGGATGAGAGTGCCCATGTTCACCAAAGTGCCAGCAGCAGCATTTGCCAACTGCTCTGCAGCTTCCATGGGAGCAAGTTACGTACCTCCATACTGGTAGATGGTGTTGGGATGAGGCTGGGTGTGGAAACAGGAGCAGATGAGGGAGAGCAGAGACAGCTCCTTCATTTTCTCCTTGTAGGCTGAAAAAGAAAAAATAGCAATGACAAGAGTCCAATGGCAATAGCAGCTCCTTTTCACGGAGAAACAAAGCAAGTAGGCACAAGGAAATCCACTTGCAGTTCCAAGACTCTCTGGAAGATTTCCAGGCTGCCATGGGTTGTCCAAGTGTCCCCAAGGAGCATTAGAGCAAACAAAATTATCAGCCAGTGTAGCAAATGTGATAGGAAGACACACATTAGGATTTTACCATCTCCAGAGGTGTAAGTTGCTGTGGAAAATTTTCTGACCAAGGAGTAGACACGCTTCTGCCCTTGCAGTGAACCAGAAAGGGGCAGCTGCCCAAACACTTTCTCCATCCCAGTTCCAGAAGCCCACCGACACCTAGAAACATTTCTCAGCCCTCAGCAACCTCCCAGCCTTTCACACCTGTGATATCAGTGCCAAGAGGAAAGTTGCAGTCAGTCATGCAGAGAACTTCCAACTTCCCAATGTACCTCCTTCACCACAGGAGCCAGCAAGGGAAGGCATAGGTGGGTTCATGGAGGCAGAGGATGATGCTGGACTGCAATCACAGCAAGTGCTGTCCCCATGGCATTCTGCAAAGGATAGGGAAATACACAATCCCTTCAAGCTCTGCCATTGTGACCCAGCAAGTTTGTTCAGCGTTCCCACAGTTGGAGGATGCACCACTGCACCCTCAGAGATCACAAGTGCACGAGCTGATGCCCTAACAACAGCAGTGCACACAGTTTCTCCTTTGCTCTCCATTAGCTATTCTGGTGGGGGAAAAAATTAGGTCTATTTGCATACTTCATATCAGCACTTATTAGTCCTCCCAACTATAAAACCTCGTCCTATTTAACACCCTCCTTTGGCTAACCAACAATCCCTGCAGCTCAGATCTGTACTGAACTTTTCCCAGTTCATGCCACATGCCGATTTTAAAGCCCTGTCCTGTTCTGCTATTACAAGCATGCCATATAGGAGTAGTTTACATCAACAATGCACGCAGGACATCTTTGATTTTGCTCTTAATGGAAAATACTTTAGAAAGCCTCTGAGAGTGCCATATTGCACTGGAAGAGCGGCACACATCAGTTAAGTTACTAAATCTCATAATTTGCTGCCAAGAGCCCAGAGGAGGGTCTCTGGACTCGATGAGAGACATTACCACTTAACAGAGAGCACCAAGGTCCTTGCTTTATCATTATGCCTGATCCTGGGTGAAACCAAGACATTAAACAGATGTACCACATTGCTGACCCATGAGTTTAAAGGTCTCGTAGCACTTATTATAAATCACAAGGCTTTATTTGTCGTAACTTGAACTTCAGTAGCTCCCTAGTTCTGATTTTGTGGTTCTCTGAGTAGATGAGTGTCTGCTGCAGCCCTGCATTTCAGGAGTCCTATTGTAGTGATTTCACTTCTTAGCAGCTGCCTTCATTCCCCTGGGATCTTCCCTGTCCTGCTTCCCTTCTGTAGCACAAACTGACCGTCCCTCTCTGTCAATTAAAACGAAGAGGAGAGAAGAGGACAAAAGGACATCGCTCCACTGAGCTGAGGCAGTGCTTTAATGAGCCCTGGAAGTGGTCTGCGTCCTTCTCCCGGCGCCGGAGCCAGCAGCTGCACCCCGGCGCCAGCCGTCACATGCAATTAGCAGCGTGTGGGCACATGGGCCGGAGGAGCAAAGCTGAGAGCTGCCAGCCCCAGAGACCGACGTGCAGCGGGGCGAAGAGTCCAAAGAGCCCCACCGATAGTGCAGCCCTTGCTGCCAACCAAATCCATGGCAACCGCACAGCTTCGTCCGGGGGAAAGCAACGGGGAAGGCCGCCCAGCCCCGGGCAGGATACGGCCCCGTGCCCAGCTGTCCCTTCAGCACCACCGCCCCCATCCCCGCGGTCCCTCGTGCGGAGCTGTCCCTTCAGCACCACCCCCGAGCAGCGGCAATGGCAGTGCTTGGTTGGTTGTAGGTTTTGGGGTTTTTTTTTTGCATGAAAAAGGGGAGAGATTGAACCTTGAGAAAGTCATCACCCCCGATCCACGCCCCGAAAAATAAATCACGAGATGCGGCCCTGAAAGTCCCCTGCCTCTGCTCCAGTGCTGGTGGTTACACCCTTGAGATCCAGCACAATGACCTCATCCTCAGGCACTCTTAGAATAATAGCATTACATGTGCCCAACGCGCTGTCAGTAGGCTAAGGCAAGAAAATCAATTCCGTGAGCACAGGGAGATCCTGGTTCTATGTAGTTCAGGTTGGTCTGACACTGTAAATGAGATGGGAAGCTGAATTCAGCTGGGGATTTTGCTGATGTAGGGTTTAAGCATCAGTCTGTTCACTGCTACTCACCTCTTTATCTTGAGGGCTGTCCAACACTCTCAGTACAAAAGTCAGTCTAAGGTCTCCTAGGGCAAGTTATTTTTCTATGTTGGGATTTGATGTTTCATTGGTGCAGATTGAGACTTTGCTGACTGGCCTATTACATTTCTTTCACAATTGCTTGCACATAAACATGATTACAATTAATCAAAAGCAAACTGAACATTTACAAACAAATACTGCAGCCAGGGGAGCAGCCCCAGCTGTCACTCAAGACATTTGTATAAGCTCCACAATGTCAGACTACCACGGCAATCGTTCCTCTGGAAGTGGTCTCAAATTCAGTGTCAGGGTTTGTTTTTTTTCCAATATATTTTTGAATGATCCCTTGAGAGAACTCCACTTGGCTCAGCTGGAGAAGATTTATGTTCCTTACTTTTATTTGTAGTATCATAACCACTGAGTCACTGTTTAAGAAACTGTGTCAAAGGAGATTAAATCCAAGGTCTCTTGAAGCAAGACTTTCAATCTCACTTGAACCAGAAAGAGAATGCTTGAAGTTCCCAGGGCAAAAGACCACAACGGGAAACCATGTACTAAACAATTTATCTCAGGAGTGTCTACACTCACATTTGCCAGTAGATGAAGATGTAAATTTCTGAGGACATGTTTATGTCAGGGAGGAAAATCCCTGAAGCGAGATAAGACAGCTGGTTGGCCAGAGTATTACATGTGATCAGCTCCTGCCAGGAAAGATCATGTGCCTTCCAGTCCACGAATTCACATATTTCAAGAACATTTCGACAGGAAAAGCTAGACTTTTAATTTAAGCATCCTGTATGGTGGGGTGAACTTTATTTTTGGTTTCAGGGGACATCAGGTAATTATTAAGCAGCAATACTATCTAAAAAGGTGCAGTACTTCTGCATACTTATGCCCAGTAACATGCACAGTCTGATTCTGCTCTGTTCCAGTTCCATTGCAGAAACCATTCAAGAATTAATCTTAATTAAAATGTTTCATCCAGCTTTTCCCTGCACTGTCCTTATTGCACGAGTAACACTACTTTCTCCCTGTTGCAAGGAGAACGAGGCAGATCACCAAAGCCTCCACCAACCTTTCAAGAAGTGAACACGCTCCCAGCTTCCTTCCTCTCCAGCGTCCCATTTCCTGTGCTCCCTCTAGCGCTGTGCAGTACATAATGCATCCTCGTATTCTTGCTGCTTCCCGGGAGCACTACATACAGCATACGTCCACGTGTAGTGTTTTATCTCCAAGTAAAGCCCCCGGGACACCATCCAATTGCTCCCTGAGCAGCTATGGAGCAGGAAATGGAGAAGTGCCTGGGGATGGGCGCAGGGTGAGAGTAACATGAACCATCTCCCACTGGTGATGTGCATGGACCACGAGGTTCCCCATTTCCAACCCAACATTGGTCAAAAATTCTGGTTCTTTGCTTCCTGACCAGATAAAAGGAAGCTGAAGGCTGCCTGATTAGCCCACGTTTGGTTAGATGTTTAATGATGTCCAAGAAAACAGTACCGGGCTGGTAAGGCACAACACCAATAGAGTGTAAATCATAATGAACCAGAGTACAATGAGAATCATTTGTGTGAATTCAGACAATTAAAATGGATGAGACAGAATATGCTGTATTTGGTAGCAAGGTCAAAGGAAGGTTATTAGAAGAAAATTACTTGTTTTGCAAATATAACTTTGGGAAAGAAAAAAAAAATGCATCTGTGACGAATGCTATACCACAATAAGATGAGAAAGGTCCAATTACAAATGTAGGCAAAATACAAACAGAAGAGAAAGAAGATCAGAAAACCATGCCTTTCAAGACACCATTCAAAGAATGCCATGCCACACACACAACAAATGCTACCACAACCTTTGATAAGCCTTGGGAGTACAATAGGATGGAGATACTCTTACTGACAACAAGATGATGGCCAGGGCTTTGTCTCAGTCCAACTTACTTCCACCTTCCAGTTCCGCAGCATCCCAAACCAGAGCAGCTCAAGAGCTCGCACAGCCACAAGGGGAAGGGAAGCAGTGAAAGCAAAGAGATCCTGAGGAACAAGTGTGATGCAGCTCTATTTCTATAGAGACCCAGAAAGTGCTGTGGGTGCATGTGCAATCACTCATGAGGACAGACATGACGATCACTCTGCCTGCTGTCAGACATCTGCTGAGCCATCCCCAGGACTGGTTTCCTATCACCTGGCTCATTCCCTCCCAGGTTTCATTCACTACTCATGTACACAACTTCAACCTGCATTATGCACAGCCAATAGATCAGCAAATCACTCATGCTCTAATGCTGGAACATGTGGACTTTTTTGCAGGGAAATAACCCCTCCTCCTAGCTAAGCAAAGGGGGAAGGTCCGAGCTGTGCAGCAGAGAGCCAGCAGCCTGAGTGTGTTGGTGAAGAAGGGTCAGCAGGAAGGAGAAAAGCATGGACTGGGTTGCTTGCCAGTGCAGATGAAGGAGCCAAAATGGAAGCAGCTATCCCAGAGTGTTTGTGGGTTGGGGACAAATGGAGATTTGGACAGTCAGGGTTGGATAAGACAAAGAGAAGATGCTATCAAGTAACTTGGAATACAACGAGCTCCTCACGGGTCCAAGTCAGGAGCTCAGTGCTATGCTGAGGCACCAGCAGCCATTTGGTTTCTTTGGATTTTGGTTTCCTTTCCCTTAACTGAGGATTATTTTACTTGCACACTATACAGAGACATTACAAACACATTCAGAGAACATAAGACTCTGCAGTATGGCACCAAACATGTAGAGGTACCTCACAAGAATAAATGGACTGTTAGAAAATATGCTGAGATGCTTTTCACCAGTTGGGATGTGCCAAAGTGCTACAGTGGATTCACATGGTCTGTGGTTGCTCTCTAACTCTTTCATATTTCTAAATCACAGCTGAAGATATGAGCAACAGTTTTGCTCCCTTCTGGATAGGAGACTTTCGAGATATCTGAGGGATAAATACAATATCAGCATGCTGCCATCAATGAAGATATGGGTTATATTTTTGAAAGAAAATATATTTTCTGGAGATTTAGATCCTCTGCTTGGAGAAATTGTTAAAAAATTAAAGTAAAAAAAACTGCCTGCAAGAGGTTCTCTTGGCTTGCAAAACTGAAGTTCCAATAAAAGTGACACAAATATCTGAGACAGACTGTATGCACTATATCAGCAATGGAGAGAGCAAATAAATAGCAATTTGTTGAGAACACTGTGATGGAGAGCTGGGGCAGAAGGAACCATGACTGTCACCAGTAGTAGAAATGAGGGTATGAAGCAATGCTCTTTGCTGTTCACCAGCACCATTCAGGAAAGGGAGTAAGAGGGCAACCCATGCCCATGTCAGGCCGTAGAGCTCTGACGTTTCAGTGCAGGAGGGAAAACTCTGGGATCCATGAATGCCAAGCAACAGCTCCTCTCAGCTCCTCCTTCTCAGACACCAGCATTTGAGAAAAGCCCATGGGGCTCCCACCTTACTGCATCATTTCATAATCCCTATGTAGGGAGCTGATGCTCCAGACTTCTGCTCAACACAGACACCTACACACAACAGGGAAAGCTCCAGCCCAGTAGAGCCCCACAGGCTCCCATTAGGAGCTGCACGAAGCTTTGTCCAGCTGCTGCAGGAGGGTGTGCGGGGCTCTGGCCCTGCAGCACTGCAGCTGAACCTGCACTGAGCATGTGCTGCTGCACCCTCCACTTCTGCACTGGCAGACACAACCCTGGCCAGCAAAAAATGAAGGTGAAAGACAGTGGTGGCTGCTGGACCGTGGGGGAGCAAGCCCTGTTTCCTACCATCCCAGCAATTTGTTTGAACAAATCCAAGAAAATCTTCCCAAGGGGGAATCATTCCCTGGGCACAAGCTGCAGACAATTGCAGCTGTTCTCCCTGCAGCATGGATTAGCTTTGGCTGGGGATAATGAAAGGAGAAAACAAGATTTTTTTTCCTATTTTTTAAGGAGCTGCTTGCCTTTTTTTTCCTGCCTTTCCAGGCTGTGACTGCTATGGAGACAGCAGCTGGTGGGAAGCTGCTCACTGCAATGCTGGGCGAGGCTCATCCTTGCTCTCCTCCTGCCACAGCCCTTCCTTCCAACCCCCTGACATCGCTTCTCTGCTCACAGCAAGCCACAAAAAGCAAGATTTTGTGGAGCTCACACTTCTACACCATCTGAAGTGTGCCCTGGCAGTAAAATTGCATCTTCCAGCAGGTGAAATGTGCCACGGGTGCGGGGCTGGGAGAGCCAGAATGCACCAAATGGGGGATGCATCCGGCACCTCACCCATGCAGAGTTCACTGTACCCTTGGTGTCATGGCCGAGCTGCCTGCTGTGTGCCCCCAAGCAGCTCCATGTCCCCTTCCCGACAGCAAACGCCCCAACCCCATCACGGGGTGGGAGCAGCTGGGGCACCTCCCAGCACACCCTAGCACGGGGACGCTTGCATGAATGCATACAATGGCTGAAGATTTCCGACCATACAGACACCTTTCAACGTGCTGCTTCCCAACCTTCAGCTGCACGCAAAGCCCACTGCACCTCACCCAACCCCACAACACCTCCCATCTTCCCGTCCCTTTTCAAAGGAGAAAAGAACAGAGAACGCCCGGAAGGACCCAGCAAAGGGCAGGGGAAGGGGCAGGGATGCTGCCTGCTGCCTTCTGGCTGCCTCTCAGGCAGGGAGGGGGCACAAGGCACTCCTCACATTTCCTTTTTGTCTTCCCTTCCCATTCAGCCACACACCCCAGCCCTGCATGGTTCAGCTTCACCCACCCAAGCCCCTCTTTATGTAAATGTTTTCTCCAGAAACTTCTATGTATTTTTTTTTTTCTAACGGAATAAGAAAGACCCTCTGAACACACCCACTGTCCACTGTATCAGCACAGGATCTTCTCCTCCTCCCCAGTTCCAGCCATTTCAATTCCTGCCCTCCATCTCAAAAGGACAAGGACCTTTTTGGGGGGAAGCGGAGCCCACCCAGAGCCCCAGTGCTGCTGCAGGAGGAGGGAGGGAGGGGGGCTGCCCTGCAGCACTGCTTCACCAGCGCCATCAGAGGACCGCTCCCCTGTAGCATCTCCTGATGAAAGAAACCGAGGGTGGGGAGCTGGGAGAACGCACAGTAACGCTCCTAGGTTGGGTTTAGCATCTTCTTTTTATGGGATTTTTAATTCTCTATGTCTTTCCTTCCAATATCCATTCAAGCAATCTATGATCTTCATGCAGCCGAATCGTAGGGAAATGCATTTCTCTGCATCCAGCTACACCCCATGCACGGTTTTTGTCCTTTTTTTTTTTTTAAGGGAATAAAAAGAAAGCTGCATCACACTGCAGAAATAGCCACGAACTGGCACGCATCGGATGGTGCAGCGCAGCAGCAGGCATTGCACACATCAGCACATTTATCACGGGTGGGTCGGTATTAGCACCAAAAGAGCACCTGCCGCCTTGCACCAGGGGGTGTGTGCTGGGCGGCGGGGAACAATGCACCCCAAACTGCACAGGCCAAAGGAAGAAAGAAAAAAAAAAACCGCAACCCCCAAACCTCCAAATCTACCTATGTATATATACAGAGAACAAGGGGAAGACGCAGCAGCCTACCTGAGACGGTGCTGGCCATGCTGCGGGATGCGGGGAAGAGAGGTCGGAGCGGAGNCGGGGGGGGAGGCAGACACACCCAGCTCCGGCAAAAGATGGCCTTCCCCCCCCGCCTGCCTTTCTTGTCTGCTCTGCTGCTCTCCTTCCCCTTTATCTGCTGGGAGACGAGCAATTCTGTTCATTTTTTATTATCTTTGTTATCTTTATGATTTGCACCTTTTATTATTTCACGTTATTTCGTCTCATTCCATTCATTTCGTTTATTAACCACCGTGGCTCTGGGTTCTGGTGATGAGGAGGATGGAGCTCACACCAGGACCCCAAACCCTGCAGCGTTTTTAGGGGAGGTTCCCTGGTAGGCTCAGTGCTTTCAGGCACAGTTTGTGCCCTAGGGCACCAAAGGGGCTGCAGTTAGGGGTGAAGGTGCTGTAAAAGGAGATGCAGAAGAGCAGAACGGAGCCTTCTGAATTCAGTGTAACTTTTCTGTCTGTCTGTGTGTGTACGTACCAATTATTTTTATTATTAATTCTCAGGCATCAGGACATTTTTTCTTCTTTCTTTTCTGTTTTCCACCATTTCCCCCTTTGTGCCTGCTGCTGGAGGCCAGCACACCTGTGCTTTTGCAGCACGTCCCCTCAGCCACACTCAGGGCCACTCAGATGGGCTTTGCACAAGAGCCCTGCAGCCCCCAGCCCCCTGCACGGCCCCCAGCTGCAGCCCCCCCAGCGTGCTGCAATGCAGGCACTCCTGAGCACCCCCAGCAGCTGCAGGGAGCCATGGGCTGCTCACGCTGCTGCAGGCAGAGTGGCTGCAACAGGGATACCAGCTACATGCAATGCCTGCTGAATGCACTGAAGGAGTCAGAGATTTCCCTTTCTTCTTGTTTTGTTTTGGTTTGTTTTTTTTCCCCCAATCTCCAAGTGCCCTATTCCCTCAACAGTGTATATAAAATGGTGAGATTTACCACAGAAGTAAAAATATTAAGTCTAATTCCAAATAATATTGGCATTATCCATGAATTTCCACTCTATGTTTGGAGTAGGATGATTTTTTTTTAATCCCAAGCGGACAATTGATTGCTACCTGCCCCTATTCAAGGCTTGTTTCCCAGCTGTAAATCCCCTGCTTTCTTCTTTGGCTGAATTTCTATGACCTTATAGGTCATCCTGAGGGCTGCAGGCTGAAGTTTCCTGTGGTTCAGGAATACACTTCTCCATCAGCAGCTGAAGACAGCTATCCCAGGCACACCAATACTGGAATCCTCCCACGCCATTCAGAGTGTGCTCTGACTTTGATTCACCCAGGAGGTCTGACAGGGTCTGCCTACCCACTGCAACATTCTGAAGCATCCAGACATCAATCACATTAGTTTTCTTCCTTCTGTTTAGGAAGAGATGTAAAACACTTTTGAGACACATGTCCCATTGGAAAGCACTGGGTGAGAAACAGCAAGCAAACTCCATGGAAGTGGCTGTCACACAGCATACACTTCAGCTCTGGTACTAATGATACTTTCCAAATAACCTGTCATATAAATAATTTCAATATAATTAATTAATTCTGGATCCATCTCTAGCACTCAGTGATCTTTCTTCCTTATTTTAAATGCAACAGTCTTTTCAAGTTCTATTTTCCTATGGTACTGCAATACAGGACAGTAACACATTGCCAGGCAATAGCATGAGACCTTCCCGTGCTTTTTGCAGTCTCCAGATGGGAGAAGCTGCCTTAGTTGGCATGAAATAATAGATGTTCCACATAGGGCAGCCATCCACCCCTTGAAATTGTTAACTAAGACAAGAAACCCATGACAGTACCAGCACTAAATCAAGAAAACATTTCCCTGAAGGCAAGGAAGCAATGGGGTTATTTTGATGTTTCTTCTTCATCACCATTGTGCTCTTGAGAAATGAGGCCAAGCTGTACAGAGGGACTGGGTCGGGGAGAAGGGTTGTGCTACTTCAGTCACGTAAAGGTGCAAAGCAAGCTGTGGATTCAGGTCACCCCTGGGTGCTCAGCTACAGCTGTGTGTGTACAGAAGTTAGCAGTGCAAAGCTGGAGTGCTGAGCGACTACAAGATGAAAAAGGGCAAATTTGGAGCACGTGAAGCTGCCAGCTCTGGTCCAGCAGTTGCCATACAGCTTTCACCAAATCACTAATCCCATCTGCTTGGGCTTCTTTGTCTGTAAAATGGGTGTTTACTTATTTTCCCAATGACAGAATGACTGTGTGAAAATCTGAGTGTCAGAGGAAAGCTGTTGTTATGCTATTACCCAATGGGGAAAAGACACCAAGGCTCTGGATTACCTGGATTTGAATGAACCAAAGAATTCTGTGGCCAAACTAAAGTTTTAGATGGTTGCTACGGGAACCATCACACATCCTCAGAAGGACAATGAACAGCAACCTAATCCTCTCCAATGTGAGAGAAGAAAAATGTCCTTCCCACAAATAGCAGCAATCTCACAGTCAGTGGATGCTGCTCTTCGAAATCTCCTCCCATTCCTCAAGATTCTTGCTTGATTAGGAAGAGAAATCCTGCATAGGTGGCCTCTGAACAAAAACAAAGATAGTGTACTTTGTACTTCTGCACTACACAAGCCTTCTGCTTCCAGGGGGCTCTGCAGTTCACTTCAGTCACTCACAACCCCCCTTCCCTACAGAGTCTGGGGATTGTCTTCTTCAAGGTTTTTCCTTTGTACATTTCTTCCCTTGAAGGTACCGCTTCAAATGAAAAAATGGTTCATCCAAAATCACCATCTACTAAGTCGAGCACACAGTGAGGAAAGCCAGCAGGCTGCACGTCCTCCTGCCTTGGTCACCCTTAGTGAGCATTAAGGGTGCAGGAACTGGGCTGCCAAGTAACTGTGCTTATCTGGCTGTTTCGTTCTTTAAAACCTTCCTTCTGCCTCTCTTAGTCTCTCTTCCAAGTTTTGTGTTGAAAGAGCTGAGGGAGACAGACACCAGAATGAAAGTCCAGGCACAAGACAAATTATTTTGCTTACTGTCTGCATCATAACATAGAACAGATGTTCTAGCTTCAGCGAACCCCCCACAATTCTTCAGCAACTTTAATGAGAAACAAATCTCTCCCTTGTAAGACTTTGTTCTCTGTTTTTAGAACACTCAGATGCAGCGACAGGCTCGCCAGTGCTGGCACTGCAGACTTGGTCAAGTAAGGTAAGTGGTGCAGAGAACCTATCCTCCAGAAGGATAAGGAGCACTCAGCCAGTGCTGACTCACATGCCCCAGACAGCAGCACGGCTGCTGACTCACGCTCCTTTTTGGGTTTGGTGGCCTTCCAGCTCTTCTCTAAAAGTAACATTGCTTCAGTCAACATTACCCAAGTAACCCTAAAAATAATCTGATTTGATACAGTACTGCTATTATTCTTCAGTGTAGGGAAGTTATAAGAAATGATGACAAAAAATTCTACACATTTGTGATCATTTTTAAACCTTTATTCTCCACCACAAAAATCTTACTGTTCACTCTCCTGGTGTTTCACAATCTTAAAAAGTCATTTATTTTGCAGCATAATCTTGCATGATGGGTATCAAGTTAGAGCTCTCTGGCACGTTCAGAAACAGGAGCAAAAGAAACTGTTACAGTTTCTGTGGAGTGCTGTGAAGCACGGAAGAAATAACTCAAACCTCTCCAGCCCATTAGCTGCAGTTAAAGACAGCTTACAAGCCACGTGAGTCCAGCTCAAGGAATTTAAAGGCTGGCAAGCAAAACAGCCACAGAAATAAACTACCCTAACTGAACACAGAACATACCAGAAGATTGAGAAGAGTACAGATTACACAACAGACTCACATTTAAAGTCTCTTAAGTATTTGCACTCTTCTACATACAAACATTACCCCTTGCAGTTTGCTAAGAAGTATTTTGACAAGATACAGTAAACATAAACCACATCCTGCTCTGCATCTTCACAGCAACCATCTAACAGTGTGGGAAGCTGCAACAACACAGAGATGTGCATGCAAGATTTTTTTTCCTGACTTTCCTTCTCGTGTAAGCACAGAAATAAAGAGTTTTGTGAAATGTGAGGATCCAGGTAAACCATACCTATCCGTTTATTAGAACAGCTGCATGGTTTGCTGGAATCTTACACACAGCAATCAATGAGGACAGAGCAGCTCAGGGCTGCCTGTGGGTACACAGGGGGCATGCAACCTCCAGGTAGCTCCAGAAACAGGAGGCTGAAGGCAGGCAGGGAACTGTGCAGCAGGGAAGCAAAAGGAGAACAAAGGAGCAGCACGTTCAAGCCTAACAGAAGACACCTGTCTACTGTTCTTACTGCAGAAGCCAAGAGGCCCAACAAAATGAAAGAGACTTTCCCCTGCCTCCAAGGCAGGGTGACTCCACAGCCAACCCTGTGCTATCCAGCTGGTCTCCATGCAGGGTGCCAGGTGCACGGGGTAAAAATCAGCCCTAGAGAGAAACCTCAGCCATCCCCCATCACCCTGAGCCTCTAACAAGGAGAGGAGATGCTCCAACCGCTATTGACACTTCAGTGGAACAGCCCAACGGGGACAGGCTGAGAAACGAGGGCTCTTTCAGCAACCGAGCAGCCAACGTGCCGTCTCCCAGGGCCTGAACTGCGCAGCTGAGCAGGGCGGAGGAGCCGCCCTCGGGCCAGGGCAACGCTGCCCTCGAGGGGCAAACCAGAAGCAGGGCTCGTCCCCTGCCAGCCCACGGCTCCCAGGAACTCCGCAGCAGATCACAGGGCGCGGCGCAGTCCCCCCACCCCCCCTCGTTGGTCCCCGATCCCGCCGGGTCGCGGCGAGGCCTACCCGGGGCTCCGCCACGGCACACGCGGGCCGCGTTTCCTGGGCAACGCCGGTAGTCTCGCGAGAGCTCCCACCGGAAGTTATGCACCGTGACGGAAGCGCTGGGGCGCGTGACGTGGGCGCGGGGATTCCGAAAGGCGGAGCGTGAGGTGAGAGGCGGTGGCGCCCCGTGGGACCGGGAGTGGGCCCGGGGATGCGGGACGGGCTGCGGCGGCGGCCCTTCCACGTCGCTTCGGTCGGTCCCCAAGTGCCTGCGGGCCTCCGGCCTGTGCTAACGGCGCGCTCCGTTGCAGGGGCCTGGCGGCAGCGATGCCCCGGATCACGCTGAGGGGCGTCACGGTGGATTTCCCTTTCCAGCCCTACGAGTGCCAGAAGGCGTACATGGCCAAAGTGCTCGAGTGTCTGCAGACGGTGAGACCGCCCCGCCGTGCCCACCGGCCGTATCCCCACGGCTCTGGAGCACTCCAGTGGCGGTGACCCCCCGCCCCTGGGCATCGTGTACTGCTGCATCACCGCTCGTTTGGAGAAATTTCTCCTAGTACCCAACCTGAGCCTCCCCTGGCCGCCATCTCTCGTCCTCTCGCTGTTACCTGGGAGCAGAGGCTTTGTAGCTGAAACGTACTGCGTTCTAGTTCCTCTCACTCTGGGCTTTGGGCTGAGCTCACCGAGTTCATTAGAGGGTCCTATAGATCACGCTTTTATGGAACTTTTATTTTGATACATATTTTTCTGTTGTATGGTATAGTGTACCACATAGTGGTTTGTTTGTTTATTTTTTAACTAAGAAAGCATAGCCCTGCACAGTTGCTCTAGCTGAACATCTGAATTGCTCGTTTTTCCCTTGTTCTTTTTATTTCTCTTCAATAAAGAAAGTAAATGGCATTCTAGAGAGCCCTACGGGTACAGGGAAGACCCTATGCCTGCTCTGTTCCACTCTGGCCTGGCGGGAACACTTCAAAGATACCATCTCAGCCCACAAAATTGCACAGCGTATGAACGGAATTGAACTCTTTCCTGACAGACCCATGTCTTCCTGGGGTAATGCTGCCACAGATGGTGATATCCCAAGTGAGTTCTTTGGTTTTTATACTCAGTGGGAGTGGTATGGGAATGTTAATGAACACTTGCTTTTATTTATGTATTTTTAATTTTCTTAAGAGTTTTTGAAGTGTTTAGCTTGTCTTGCGTGTGTGAGTAGCTGTGTGAGAAAATATCTTGTCTCTACAAGGCAAATAGTTGCCATAGCACCAACTGGGAAAGGAAACTAATAATATCCCATGTTCTTCTTGTTGTACTAATAGTGTTTCTCTGCTCTTTTCCCCCTCCCCTCTGTTTGACAGCGTATTACACAGACATTCCTAAAATAATATATGCATCCAGAACTCACTCTCAGCTTACACAGGTCATTAATGAGTTAAAGAACACAGTCTACAGGTAAGTGTGATTTAGGATAGTGCACCTATTCAAAGAAAAGGGGGAGGAAAACACTGATTTAAATATTGTCTGAATTTATGTCTGTATACATTTATGAAGATATAAAAACAAGTGATGCTGAAGTGTAGTTCTCCAGGTGTGCAGCCTGGAGTTCTTCATTGTTTTTTTCCTCCTTCAGTTGTAGAATTTCCTGAATTCAGTCTGGTTTAGGTTCTTTATTTCACACGTTTGCTTCTAAAACTCCTTGCATTAGTTCTTGTCATAATCTTGTTCATGTAAAAATGACAGCTGCCTCTTGAGTAGCTTGCAATAGGTGGCAGCCCCAGCTTATCTGGCTGATCTGTCATAACAAAACCCAGATTTTCTACTGCATGATGTAAACTGCTACTCATTACCTCCCACTGTTCCTGGGAGAAATGTAGTACTATAAAGTGTGTTTGTGGCTGCTGTGAACAGACTAACTCATTGATTATGGTTCTGACCCCTGTTTTGTTGCTCATCTATTTCGCATGAACTTCTCACATTTGATAGATTAAACCCCACATAGCTGTGTTCTACTGTGTTCTTCTTTCTTACTTTATTTTTAACATCAGCTTTGTATATTCTGTTTGAACAGGCCAAAGATATGTGTTTTGGGTTCCAGAGAGCAGCTTTGCATCAATCCTGAAGTGAAACGACAGGAGAGCAACCACATGCAGGTAAGAACAGAGCCACAAAAACATGTGTAACAAGAACATGTCAGGCTGTTTTTTATTGTGACGTAAAGTGTGCAGTTCTTAAGCCTGACATTTTATTACTGGAGGCTGTAGTGAAAGATACTTGTTTTTTTCATGCATTTTGTGGAACATGCTATATCTAATTTAGCCAGAGTGTAGTTTGTTGGCGTTTTTGGTAGCATTTTCTATTTGGAGGAGGATGTGATTGTGTAGAACATGAGAGGTGATTAATAGTTCACAGTTTACTCAGGTCTGCAGTTCAGTGTTTTTTAATGACATCATTTAACAATAATGCTTTGGTGATTGCTTTGCCTGTTATTTTTATGGACAGTGTCAAAGACTACTCTTCTGAAAAATGTAGCAAAATATAACTAGATTTGCTCCAAACCTATGAGTGTTCTGTGCCACACACACACGCAGAGTGTAACTTAAGGTGAACAGAAGGATGCTTGATGTTCATACTGAAGAACTATGGCCTGTGTTAATGAATTAGCTGGAATTATGGATAATAAATAACTCTTCACCTCTTAGCTCACTTTACAATGCTTGACAAGCTGTGTTAAAAAAAGTACTGTATTTTGCAGATCTATATGTGCCGAAAGAAAGTGATGGCTCGTGCTTGTCATTTTTATAACAACGTGGAAGGTGAGTTTGGTTTGGCTGAGGAAGTAAAGCCCCATTTATTGGAGGAGTTGTTTTTTGGACAGGTAGAGAAATTTGAAAGAGTAGACATAGTCTGCCTATGCGTGCATTTGTATGTGGGATGCATATATGTGTGTGTGTTTTGCTCTGCATTTGTGTCTTTCAAGAACAAAATGTTAATAAGTGGATGAGTGTGATCACTGGGGTAACAAGAAGTCCTTGTGGGGTGCCTTCACTTAAGCCTCTGGTTGTAGTGTTATAATTGTTCACAGAAAAGTCTACGGAGAAGGAACTGATTGACTCAATCATGGATATTGAAGACCTGGTTAAAAATGGAAGCAAACACAGGTGAATGTTCTCTGATCTTCCTCCTTCTCACTTGTGAAAACTGTTCATCAGCTTGTATTTCTTAATACATTGGTATGACCTGAACATACACTGAATTAGCAGAGCAATGATGAGGGCAAAGTAGTCAGATACACTGCAGATACAGCTTTGAACAAAACAGTGTGTGTACTTGGGCCTTAACTTTTCTTACAGTCGTTTTCATCACACAGTAGTCTATTTCAGTTCTTTCTTATGAAAAAACTGAGTCAGATTAGACCACCAGTATTTTAATTCTTGCCTGAGTAGAGGCTTCCAATGTCATCTGATGTGACAAACATTGCAGTTTTGTTTCAGATTTAAGAGAATATGACTGATTTGTTGAGATAAAATAACCTAGCCCACATTTACTTCTAGCCTACAGAATTAAAAGGATAATGCAGTAATGAGTAGCACTTTCTCATTTCTCTTTTCCTCTGTTCAGCTGAGCTGTGTGCATTGGCAGGCATTATTTTCTATTTTTTTTACATATATTGCATGAATAGAGGGTTTTGCCTGAAAATCAAACATTACAGTTTCAGTTCATTATGGAATTGGTTAGAAACCACTGAAAACATGAAAAGTACATGAACGATGAATGCAGTCTTAATATTACTGCAACTATTACTTTCTAACCTGTGCTATTTTTTTTAACAGAGCTTGTCCTTATTATCTCTCTCGAAGCCTGAAGCAGCAGGCAGATATTATTTTTATGCCTTACAACTATTTATTGGATGCAAAGGTAGCGTATATCTTCATTTTTAAATAGTGTTCTTATTTTTATTTCAGATTGACTTTTACTGATAAACTGTTGATAATAGTTGCATAGCAAGGAAATATATTGTGTGCTGTGCTTCAGAAATAAAACCTGTTTCAAGTTCAGAATCAGGGGATGCCCTTTTCTGGTTTTCTCTAGTTTTACTTTCCCACAGTTAACAGGTATTTTCTCTTTTGTTGATTTCTTTGAAGTCTTGCTCAAATTAGCTTTGCGGAGTATGTCTTTGATTGTATTTACCTCCTGAAATCAAACCCTCAGTAGCATACTTTGCAGTGGGGTTTGCATGTGTTAGCTACCTACATGACTTCTAGAATAAGTAAACCTTTTCAGTAGAGATTGGAGAGCTCCTGCACATTGCTGCTGGCTTTATAAAAAGCTGCTGCAATAAATTGCCAATGTTTCACAGATGAAGAACAAAACCCACGAGCTAAATCTCCTTAGTTTACACCTCACTCCTCCCAAATCCCTATTGGCAAAAATGATGAGTGAAAATAATTCTGATAAACTTGTAAATCCTAACATGGTAGAAATGCTTTCTTCTTTAAGACATCATCAGTTGTAATCTCTGTAAGTGTTCCTTCATTCTCTTTCTCATCCGTAGAGCCGACGAGCACACAACATAGATCTGAAGGGGACTGTGATAATACTTGATGAAGCTCACAATGTGGTAGGTTGTTTCTAAGTCTTATGGTATTTGATAGCTTCCATCTAGCTTGGGAAGCAGAAAGGAAGTCAAGTCTGCTCATCTAAACAATATTTAAAAAAAAAA